>VMDR010000787.1:131971-176167 GCA_007922815.1 Macrotus californicus | reverse complement strand
TCTGGAGCTTTGATCTGTTCTCTCATTTGGGCCATTTTTGTTGTCTTGGCGCGCCTGTTACGTAGTAAGGGGCGGAGCCTTAGGTGTTCACCAGGACGGGGCGGCCACGTCACTGCGTTGTGACGCTGTTTGTGGGGGAGGGGTCCGAGAGGGAACAATGGCGGCCGCTCCGCTCCCTGCCGGTTACCAGTCACTTTCCACACTACTCACAGTCCAACGGGGCCCCCGTGGTGCTGGCTCTGGTGCTGATCCCCGGTTGGAGGGCTGTGCATGCTCCAGGACCCTGTGGGTCTCTCCAACGAGCTCTCCCATGAGGCCGGGAGTTTCTCCCGCTGCCGCCGCCTCAACCCCCACAGGAGTTTTCAATCAGAGGCTTTTGAGGCTTCACCTCCCTGTGCCGGAACTCTGGGTTGCGGGGTCCGTCCCGCTCCCGAGCTGTTCCTCCCCGTTTATCCTCACGAGGGAGTGGGACGCCCGGGCCGCAGCCGCCACCTCTCCCGGCCAGCCGCGCCTTTCCCGGATCTGCCAGCCGCCGCCCCGCCACGCGAGTCCTCTCCGCCCCTCCTACGGGTCTGGATGTATGTTTCTTAGTTTCTTGGTTGTCGGACTTCCGCACGGTTCGATTTTCTGTCAGTTCTGGTTGTTTTTGGTTTTAAAATTTGTTGTTGTCCGTCTTTTGGTTGTGCGAGGAGGCACAGGGTGTCTACCTACGCCTCCATCTTGGCCGGAAGTCCCTACCTCCCGTTTCTTGAGGGGCATCAGTGTTTGGTTCAACCACACCTTCATTGTCAATTTCAAGATCATGTTCCTCACATGATAATTTCTCTGTCTTTATTATTTCCTCCACCTTCTTACTACTGTCTTCTTCTTCCTTGATATTTTCTTCTGCTTTGGCTTTAACCCTTTTGGTACGAGCGCTCTTTCCACCACGACACTCCCGCTATATGAGGTGCTGCGCCGAAAACACGCACATAGCACATGGTCAGTCCTCCTTTGTGTGAAGACTTTCCTAACCTTATATAAGATCTGTGCTTCATAAAACAATGCTTTTTTCCAAGTGTTGTTTGTAACTTTAATATTAAGAGATAGTTATATAAAATTCTATCAATTATATAAGTAAAATTTATAAAAATTATATACAGATGTATGCCGGATATATCCAGCACTTGTCCACACAGGTCATCAGATGGGTGCCGGATATATCCGGCACCTGTACCAAAAGGGTTAAGAGTACCAAGTGATATTTTACCCTTCATGCTCTCCACCCATCAGGAAGTATATTACCTCCTTGTGCACAACGCTCAGATCATGCTTATACGATTTCATGAAGGCCTGGGGCTGGGTGAGGTGGGGATGATCCATGGTTGGAAAGCTTCAAGAGGCAGCCAATGAGGCTGAGGCTATGGCTCAATTCTGGGGGTCAGGGAGCTAGGTAGAAGGGGGTGGCTGCTTCAAGGCAGAACCTCATCATTGTTTTAATTTGCATTTCCCTGATGACATGTAACGTGGAGTATCTTTATTAAAGTGTATTTTATTGCTTATGCTATTACAGTAGTCCCATTTTTTCTCCCCTTTATTCCCCTTTGCCCTGCATACCCCCTCCCACCAGCATTCCCACCCCATAGTTCATGTCCATGGGTCATACATGTAATTTCCTTGGCTTCTACATTTCCTATACTATTCTTAACCTCCCCCTGTCTATTTTGTACCTACCATTTATGCTTCTTAGTCCCTGTGCCTTTTCCCCCTTTCTCCTCCCTTCCCCTCCCAACTGATAATCCTCCATGTGGTCTCCATTTCTGTGATTCTGTTCCATTTCTAGTTATTTGCTTAGTTTTCTGTTTGTTTTTTTAGGTTCAGTTGTTGATAGTTGTGAGTTTGTTGTCGTTTTACTATTCATAGTTTGTTTGTTTGTTTTTTTTAAAGATTTTATTTATTTATTTTTTAGACAGAGGGGAAGGGAGGGAGAGAAACATCAATGTGTGGTTGCCTCTCACTTGGCCCCCACTGGGGAACCTGGCCCGCAACCCAGGCATGTGCCCTGACTGGGAATCTAACTGGCGACCCTCTGGTTCGTAGCCCACGCTCAATTCACTGAGCTACACCAGCTAGGGCTTACTATTCATAGTTTTGATCATCTTCTTTTTCTTAGATAAGTCCCTTTAACATTTCATATAAGGGCTTGGTGATGATGAACTCATTTAACTTGACCTTATCTGGGAAGCACTTTATCTGCCCTTCCATTCTAAATGACAGCTTTGCTGGCTACAGTAATCTTGGATGTAGGTCCTTGCCTTTCATGACTTGGAATACTTCTTTCTGGCCCCTTCTTGCCTGCAAGGTTTCCTTTGAGAAATTGCCTGATAGTCTTATGGAAACACCTTTGCAGGTAACTGTCTCCTTTTCTCTTGCTGCTTTTAAGATTCTCTCCTTATCTTTAATCTTAGCTGACATAATTATAATGTGCTTTGGTGTGTGCTTCCTTGGGTCCAGCTTCTTTGGGACTCTGAGCTTCCTGAAATTCCTGGAAGTCTATTTCCTTTGCCAGATTGGGGAAGTTCTCCTTCATTATTTTTTCAAATAAGTTTTCCATTTCTTGTTCTTTCTCTTCTCTTTCTGGCACCCCTATGATTCAGATGTTGGAACATTTAAATTTGACCCAGAGGTTCCTAAGCCTCTTTCATTTTTTTTTTTTTTTTGAATTCTTGTTTCTTCATTCTATTCTGGTTGAATGTTTATTTCTTCCTTCTGCTCCAAACCGTTGATCTGAGTTCTAGTTTCCTTCCCTTCACTCTTGGTTCCCTGTCTATTTTGCTTTATTTCACATTGCATAGCCTTCACTTTTTCCTCTATTTTGCCACCATACTCAACCATTTTTGTGAGCATCCTGATTACCAATGTTTTGAACTCGGCATCTGATAGGTTGGCTGTCTCTTCATTGCTTAGTTCTATTTTTGGAGCTTTGATCTGTTCTTTTATTTGGGCCACATGTCTTTGTCTCAGGGTACCTGTTATGTTCTAAGGGGCAAAGCCTTAGGTATTCACCAGGGCAGGACAACTCACATTGCTGTGTCACTATATGTTGGGGAGGGGTCCAAGAGGGAACAGTGGCGCTTGGTCAGCTCTCAGTCTGCTTTCCGTCACTTCCCCTACTACCCACAAGCAGATAGGGCCCTTCTGGTGCTGATTCCTGGGTAGGTGGGTTTGTGTATGTTCTAGAACCCCATGTGTCTCTCCAACAAACTTTCCTGTGAGGCTGGGAGTTTCCCCAATGTCCACAACCCCCACAGATTTTTAGTCAGAAGTTTTGAGCCTTTCTTTTCTTGTGCTGGAACCCTGGGTTGTGCGGTCTGTCTCACTCCCCAGTTGTTCCTCCTGGTTTATCCGAAAGGAAATGTGGGACCACCTGGTTCACCAGCTGCCTCCTTGCCATGCGCTCTGTCTCTCTGCCCTGGCTGCTCATCTCTGCCTTTCCTATCAGTCTGGATGAATGTTTCTTCTTCATCTCCTTGGTTGTCAGACTTCCATACAGTTCAATTTTCTGGCATTTCTGCTTATTTTTTGTCTTTAAATTTGTCGTTGTCCTTCTTTTGTGTGAGGAGGCAAAGTGTATCTACCTATGCCTCCATCTTGTCTGGAAGTCCTGGAGCATCTTTTCATATGCTTATTTGCCATCTGTATATCTTCTTTGGTGAGGTGGCTCTTAAGGTCTTTGGCCCATTTTTGAATTGAGTTATTTGTTTCCTTAATTGGGTTTTGACAGTTTGTATATCTTGGATAAAAATTGTTCATCAGATACATGTTTTGCAAATATTTTCTCTAAGTCTGTGGTTTGCTTTCTCATTCTCTTGACATTGTCTTTTGTAGAGCAGAAGTTTTTAATTTTAATGAAATTCAGCTTATCAATTACTTCAAGGATTTGTTGTATCTAAAAAGTTATTCCCATATCAAAGGTCATCTAGATTTTCTCCTATGTTATCTTTTAGGAGTTTTATGCTTTTGTGTTTTACATTTAGGTTGATGCTCCATTTAGAGTTGATTTTTGTGAAGTGTGTAAGGTCTGTGTCTGTTTTTATTCATTTTTATATTTTAGTTAAAATTGACAGTCAATATTATTTTAAATATTTTATTTATTTATTTTTAGAGGAGGGGCGGGAGAAGAGAGGGAGAGAAACATCGATGTGTGAGAAAATCTACCAGTTGCCTCTCTCATGCTCCCTCTTGTGGCTCTGGCCCACAACCCAGGCATGTGCCCTGACTGGGAATTGAACCAGCAACCTTTTGGTTCACAGGCCAGCACTCAATCCAGCCATGGCAACATTTAATATTATTTTATATTAGAATCAGGTGTACAGCATAGTGGTTAGACAGTTTTATAATTTATGAAGTGATCCCCCTGGTAATTCAAGTACCGACCTGTCACCACACATAATTAGTACAGTATTATCGAGTAGATCTGTGTTAGATTCGTTTCTTTGCAAGTGGATATCCAGTTGTTCTAGCACCATTTGTCAAAGAGGCTGTCTTTGCTCTGTTTGTACTGCCTTTGCTCCTTTGTGAAAGATGAGTTGATGGTGTTTACCTGGGTCTATTTCTGGGCTCTTTGTTCCGTTCCGTTATCTATTTGTCTGTTCTTCCACCAGTACCACATTGTATTGATTACTCTGGCTAAGTGAGGTAGCATTGGCCCTCTAACTCTGGCCTTCTTTAATATTGTGTTAGCTATTCTGGGTCTATTGCCTCTCCACATAAACTTTAGAATCAGTGTGTCAATATTCACAAAATAGCTTGCTGGGATTCCGGTTGGGATTGCAATAACATCCTGACAATATTAAGTCTTTCTATCTATGAATATGAAATATCTCTCAATTATTTATTCTTTGATTTTGCTGATCAGAGTTTTACAGTTTTCCTCACATAGAACTTGTACATATTTTGTTAGATATATACCTGTTTGTGGTTTTGGGGGGGTGCTAATGTAAATGATATTGTTTTTACTTTTAAATTCCACTTGTTTGTTGCTGGCATATAGGAAAACACTGATATATGTTAAACTTGTATTTTGAAAACTTGCTATGATTGCTTATTGGCTCCAGGACTTGTTTTGGCCGCACTCTGTCAATCCTGTGCACGCAGAGAGCATTCCTCTGCGCAGACGCTAAAACGTGTGGGCGTTGGCCTGCACAACCGCACTGCCATTATAATGCCCAGCTGTTACCCAGTAATCCTTGGAAATCAATACCCAGGCCATTTTCAGGTTTTCCTGATTGTCTAAAAAAAATCTATTTTTACAATTGGCTTATTCAAATAAGGATCTAAAAAAAAAGTTCAGGTATTACATCTGGTCACTATGTCTCTTAAGTCTTCTTTAATATAGAACAGCTCAGCTTCCTTTTTTCATTCTTTATGTCATTAACTTGTTGAAGAGACCAAGTCATTTGCCCTGTAGAACACCCTGCATTCTGGTTTTGTCTCTGCCTTCTTGTGTCGTTCAGCTCATTCCTCTGTACCCTGTATTTCCTGTAAATGGATGTTGGCTCTAAGGGCAGGATAAATACTTACTTGTTTCCTTTTTGAAAATAGTATATTCTTAATGTTCTCCAAAAAGGTAGGTAGGATGAGGTAGACAGGAAATCAGGTATCTGGCAGGGAAAGCATGAAGTGAGTCGTGACAGGCTCTGTCTTTGAAAGCAGCTGCTTTCCTGTAGATCTAGTGTGTGGAGAAGTTTGGAGATCCCATGTGAGGAGCCCTTGTCGGCTCCCTTTTACAACTATCAACAATGAGAGTACTTCCCATGTATATTCAAATAAATGTATGTCCTCACATTCTTTAGCTAGTTTAATCCTGGCAGCTGCCCACTGACAAAGGGAGTACAAGCGGTGGTATCTTCGTTTTGAAGATGCGCAACTGAGGCTCAGGTGAAGTAGGGGAGGTGGTGTGGAAAGCACATTTTCTGAGTCCAAGAGCTGTGACCTTTCTGTCCCTTTGTGTTGCTCCCCTTCCGTCAACCCTGGGTGTGCCCTACTACCATCACTATCGTCAAAGCTGGGCTATGGGCTGTGTAGACCACTCAGGGAGACATGACCTTTCTGTACCTGGGTTCTCAGAGAACGTGCAGGATGAGAGAAGTGAGCAGATTCAATTTGGTTGAACAGTCAAATGCATAACCAGACTGAGAGAGGTTACATCATGTAACTCACAGGTGGCAAACACAAGGTCTGGGGGCTGAATCCGGCCCTCCCCCTTGTTTTATCCAGCCCGGCACCTTGTTTTTACCTGGCTGCAGTGCCAAGCTCCTTGCCCCTAGTTAAGGAGTAGTTACATTTATACAGTCCTAAAATTACATTTGGCCCTTTGAAGGCAACCATGAAGCTGATGTGATCCCCAGTGAAAATGAGTTTGACACCCTTGATGTGCCAGATAAGAGCCTGTTCAAGTCCCGCTG
Source organism: Macrotus californicus (assembly GCA_007922815.1). Taxonomy (NCBI): domain Eukaryota; kingdom Metazoa; phylum Chordata; class Mammalia; order Chiroptera; family Phyllostomidae; genus Macrotus; species Macrotus californicus. The sequence continues at coordinate 169,721 of VMDR010000787.1, read as the reverse complement.
AAGGTGGGCAGGTTATGATCTGTCAGGGGAGATTTTCTGGGGTGGTTGGGGCCTGAGGATTGACCAATCTAGGTGTTTGGGGCAGCTTGGGAGAAGGTGAGAACAGCCAGGCAATGGGCAGAGAGGGGAGTTGGGAGCAGGGCAGGAACAGGAGGCAGGAGAATAAGAGCCTGCTTGGGGGGAGAGAGGGCGGGAAGATCCTGTGGTTAGAATGAACTGCGATGGCCTACCAGAGCGGGTGAGAAAGTGCTCTTATGCTCTCAGCTGGATGGAGGCCTGCCTGAAGGAGGAGCTTCCTTCCCCGGTGGAGCTGGAGGAGAGTCTCCGGAATGGAGTGCTGCTGGCCAAGCTGGGCCACTGTTTTGCACCCTCTGTGGTTCCCTTGAAGAAGATCTATGACATGGAGCAGCTGCGGTACCAGGTGTGAAATAGAAGTCTCTAACTTCTACCTTCTTCTCTCAAACTGCCCCTTCTCCTCAAAGCTGTGAGATTAGAATGACTATATAACTTATTGTCTGAAACTGGATACTTTTGAAGATGAAAAGGGTGTTACCAATCATTGCACTGGGACAACAGGTATAAATTGGTATCTCCCAGCCTAGCAGTGCACATTATCCTTAGCAAGGGACAGATACTTGATAGGTGGGCTTTCAGATACCCCTGGTATGAGAACTTCCAAGAAGACTTTTCTACCCACAGTCTACACCCAGGCTTGTGGGTTTTGCCACCTAAAGGTACTTCCTGGGCACACTGCCCCTTCCCTGTGCCCTGGCTAGCCCAACTTGCCTCTCCTTCCCATCCCAGCTCTGCACTCTCCTTTTCTAGGAAGCCTTACTAGATTGTTAATCCCATCCCTGTGCCATTTGCCCCAGATATCCCTCTGGATCCATTCCTTATGGTTTCTGTTGGTCTATGTCTCTATCCTGTGAGATGGGAAGTCCATGGGGCAGGGTCTACTGGCTCTTCCAGCTACTTGAATCTCAAAGCTGTGGTCTGGGTTTTGCTCATAGGGAACTCCGAGAACTGTGGGAATAAACTCGCTTCTCATTCTTTCCCTTTCAGGCAACTGGCTTGCATTTCCGTCACACAGACAACATTAATTATTGGCTCTCTGCGATAGCCCACATCGGTCTGCCTTCGGTAACATTGGGCCTCAAGATTGGGATTCATCTGTACTACTCGCCAGCGCCACCCCCTGCAGCCCTCTCCACACATACATTTTATCTCCCTGGGACCCTTTAGCCTTTGTCTCTATGTATTTTCTAAACTAACTTAATCTAAGAGTTTAAGTTCCTTGGGGCTGTGTCTTTGAACCAGGTTACTTGGTCTCTGCCTCCACTTCTCAGTGTGTAAAGAAAGGAGGTGAAGGCTCCCTGGCTCGTTTCATTGTTCCATTCAGCAGTGAGGAGGCCCCTGTGTAATGCAGGAGATGGGGCTCCTGTTGGCCAGTCATCTTTCCACCAGAATTTCATAATGTGAAGCAGGGGACATCACGTCCCTCAGTGATAGACTTGGAAACCTAGGCCCCAGACCCCCGTTGGATACGTGGTCCATGTTTTCTGACTCTTCAAATCCTATTTGGCTTCTTGTCTATAAAACAGGGACAGTAATCCCTGCCCTGTCTGTCTCCTGAGGTTGACAGGATTGCATGGCCCATGAGAACTCTTTTTTGAACTGTAAAGAGCTATACAAATAAGGCGGGATAGGATTCTACAATGCATGATTTCTTTCTGCCTGGTTTTCTTCATTGTAGAAGGGTATTATAAGACAAGGAAATAGCAGTAAAAAAAGACACTTCGGTGGGAGACAGGAGCAATAGAGGCCGTGTGTCCCAGTGGGGTTGAGTCACTTAGGTCTTTAGATTTGGTCATTATGAGTGTAAAGTAATCAAGAGGTACTGAGGTTGGACCTCAGTTGCTAGGTGGTGTGGAAATCTCTCCCTAGGGTGACTCGATTCCTCTTAGAAGAGCTCTCATTGATCGGAGGCCTCTGGCTTGTAGACAGGGATGACATACCCTGACCCCTTTGTGGTCCTTGGCAATGTATGCTTCACTGAGCCTTCTTTGGGACCATGGCCAGCTCCCTAGCATGCCACCTTTCTGGCAAGAGTCCAGGGTGAGGGGCACAGGCTGGCTGTGTCTATGGGATGAATAAGGGGCCTATTTCTCCTGGAGGATATGGCCTGCGTCCTGTATCCTTTATAGCTCTGTCTAGTGTTTGATTAATCTGGGACTGTGTCTGTGACTGGGTCTTGGCTTAGTATGTGTCCCCATTGCTTTTCTTTTACACTGGGCAGGTTGTAAATGGTTGGGGAGACTAATCTAGAAGCCCCAGGCAACAAAGGCGCACGCACCCCAGGATGGAGAGGAAGACCTGTGACTCAGCCCCCTCTCTCCATATGTGGTGCTGCTTAAAGGTCCCCAATGACAATAACTGCTGGTTTCCTCTCCAGACCTTCTTCCCGGAGACCACGGACATCTATGACAAGAAGAACATGCCCCGAGTGGTCTACTGCATCCATGCACTCAGGTGAGAGACCCCAAACTTCTCTCATCTTGGTTGCTCTAGCTGGATGCAGCCAACACTTGACAGCAACAAGTGCTGCAGCAGGAAGGATGGATGGTAGACCACAGGTAGCACATCTCAGGAAAGTAAGGTTTTAGATTTGTGTAGTTGTGTTTAGATTTACGTGCACGTTTGTGGGATATTTATGTGTAACCTGAGTGGGTGAAGGAAAAGAGCAGCGAGGGAATGTTTTTCAGCTTGTGACGGGTACACAGGATCCATCCAGAGCAACTCATTGTGAATGCTGAAGGCTCTTTGGTTCTACTCAGCCAGCTGTCAGCAACCAGTTGGCTAACTCATAGAAGTGACTGACCAGTTCCTGTGTCCAGCATGTCATTGCTTTGTGACTTCATTTACTGTGTTCTTTCAAGCTTCTGTGCCTTGGTTCAGTGGGTCTGTGCTCACTATGTCCTTCCCACTCTCCGTCTGTATCCAGTGACTTGCCATTGCAATGTACCCTTATCTGTGAAGCCTTCCCAATCCCCAGATCTTCACAGCATCTTATTTATCTTTTACATCACTTGCCTTGGGCTAACTCCCACTAACATCTCTTCCTGTGGATTGGGGGAGGTTTGGGGGCAGATACTGAGTGGTCTTCATCTCTAGGTCTCCATAGTATCCCCTGAAAACCCATTATGGGCAGCATGTCAAAACAAATAGGCTCCACTGCTTTCTTCTTTCCCAGTCTCTTCCTCTTCCGGCTAGGATTGGCCCCTCAGATACATGATCTATACGGGAAGGTGAAATTCACAGGTAAGCCATTTCTTCCCCAACCACCACAGTTCTGGTCAGGCTCCTGGAGTTTTGGACCTGATGAAGGGCACCTGTATCATTGCAGCTGAGGAACTCAGCAACATGGCCTCAGAGCTGGCCAAATATGGCCTTCAGCTGCCTGCCTTCAGCAAAATTGGGGGCATCCTGGCCAATGAGCTCTCGGTGGATGAGGCTGCAGGTAGGGATTGGGTTCTGCTCTGCTAGGGATAGGCTCAGAGAGAATGGGAGGACTCAGAGCCTCACAGCCCACAGATGGATTCTGGATACCTCTCATCCACAGGCAGGGCCATGAGGCTACATGATTGGCCTGGCCCCTGGGAGTGGGAAAGGGATGATGTCAAGTGGCTCACAGGTGATCTGGCTTCCTTACCTTGTTTTGATGCCCCTCCTAGTCCATGCAGCTATTCTTGCCATCAATGAGGCAGTGGAGCGAGGAGTGGTTGAGGACACCCTGGCTGCCTTGCAGAATCCCAGTGCTCTGCTGGGGAATCTTCGAGATCCTTTGGCAGCCATCTACCAGGAGCTGCTGGCACAGGCCAAGATGGAGAAGGCTGCCAGTGCCAGGAACTGTGTAAGGAGGAACCTTCAAATGCAGGGGCTAGACAGCTGGGTGGTTTGGAAAACCTCAAGTGAAACCAGGACTCCTATCCCTTCTGTTTCTAGGTCCCAAAGTTGCTCAGAGAAACTAACTTGTCAGTTATTTTAGAGAAATAGAGGAACTTGGGATAACAATGAGGATAAGACAGGAAAAGAGGTTCTAGGAGGATGATTCTTCAGTGAGGGCTGAATGTAGAACTGAATGAGATTGGACTGGAGATTCCAAAGGCTGGTTGACTTAACTCTGCAGTGTCCAGGGGGTTGGACCCCACAATTTCCCTAGATTCCTTCTTACCAGGCTGACTTTTTGGCCTTGGGAGGCCTCCAGAAGAAGAAATAGGTATACACAAGGAGGAGGAGAAGATTTGATTGGTTTTCCTGGGTTCCCCTCTCAATGAAGTATATGCAGGATGATGGAGAAAACCAGGACATCTATGACTGCTACTTAACTCAGGCTGAAATCCAGGACAACATCAACCATGTCAATGGTAAGAGAGATAGGCCAGGAGGGGCTCAGGGGAATGCTCTCAGGGTGAGCTCCTGCATTGGGAGGTTTGGGGCTGGGGCCAACCCTTATCTCAGGGAAAGGTCAAAGTCAAGGCAGTGTGTGGTCTACTTATGGCTATTAGTGTCTGTCTAGGGGACTCTGTTTAAATGGAGATCCATGGAGAGGACATGGGGTCCTTCAAGAAGGGAATGTGCAGAATGGATGGTGAGGGGGAGATCAGGACAGGAGGGGCTGGTTGAAGCTTCAGGGTCTGGGGTGGTGAGATGGGAGGGCTCTGCAGATCAAGCTGAAGAATTTGGGCTGGATCAGTTGGACCCCAGGAATTCAGGGGACTGGAGTGGAGGTAACTCGGGGCCAGCAAGAAGAGGGCAGACTTCTAGGGCTGGGCTGGGGTCGGTGGCAGCGGGCTTTCCCACAGTATCCACTATGGTCTTGTCTTTTGCAGTCCATGGGGCTCTAGAAGTTGTTGATGATGCTTTGGAAAGACAGAGCCCTGAGGCCTTGCTTAAGGCCCTTCAGGACCCTGCCCTGGCCCTGCGAGGAGTAAGGAGTGATTTTTCAAACTGGTACCTGGAACAGCTGAGCTCAGACAGAGAGCAGAAAGCACAGGTCAGGCTATGTCCATCACCTGCCACCTTCTCTGCCTGTCTATAGGATGGGGAAGGGCCTCTTACTTAGGTATCACCTCTGTCAATTCTTTTTACTCAGTTAGTGCTGACTACATGTTTAAATGGTGAAATCACCCCAAAGCCTGATGGACTAGACCGATGAGCTTTTGCTGTCTGAGAGCTCCAGTCTTGCCTGGAGGACCTAGGGACAGTTCACTAGGTGGTGGTGTTAGTGAACTCCCCCATTGCTGAATTGGGATCTCAACTTACTAGTGACCTTATTGTCAATGCTGTTGAATTTCTCCATGGCACTATTTATATTTGCATTGCCTGGGTTGTTATATCAGTTGCTTGCTGGGTAATAAAGAGTCAGAGGTTAGAGATGGGTTAATAGGGACAGGTTAATAGAGGTGGGTGGTCCAGGCTAGTCTGCCTAAGTGGGAGAGGAGGGATTGATGGTAGGTGACTGGGTGGATCTGGGAGCTTATGCTGGCAGCTTCTAAATCATGTTCAGTGCTCCTGGAGGACTCTTTCCTATTGCATCTCTTCCTTTTCCAGGAGCTGGGCCTGGTGGAGCTTCTGGAAAAGGTGGAGGTTCAAGCTGGTGTGGCTGCTGCCAACATGAAGGGTGATCAGGAACAAGCCAGTAAGTCATCTCCAGGCCGATGTCTGGCCTGGATGCATCACAGGCTCTTGGAAGAGTAACCCTTTGCCAGTTTCTGTGTAGTGCAGTACAGCTGATGCCTGGTTTTCCTGCCTGGCAAGGGACTTCTCTCCTCTCTCACCTAGTGTGCCCTATTCCTGGCTGTCTGGAGGGACACTACAGATAAGTTCATTAAGGCCTTAGAGATAATGACAGCACTGCACTGGGCTGCATTCCCGGGGCAGGCAATTTCCTTCTAGGCACTTCCCTGTATTTTGACAGTTGCAACCTGCTAGAGTTCCTTTGTCTTCTGAAATGTAGTGATCTTCCAGATGCCACGACAGCAGTGCACTGTGAGTGTTTTTGTGCCCTCATCTCTCCCCTGTGGCTTGTGTGCTCCCTGCTGCCAGTGCCCATACCCACCTGGTGCTCTATAAGCCCTGGTGTTTCAAAGCTAAACTGCACCGATGCACCATGGCCCCCTTTTTGCTTATTCCTGCTCTTTACAACCCAAATGGTTCCATCTTGGAGCTGGTTTTTTATTCCTCTGTGATGTTATCAAGATTTGATCCCCCTGGAGCCCCTGGGCTAACCTCGTCTTAGTTATGCTCCACAGCCTCCTGTGAGTCCTGTGCTCAACACCTTAGGAACTCACCTCAGCCATAACAGCCACTCTGTGTTACCTGCTGAGCTACTCACCTTCTAGGCCTGACATTGCTTCTTTCAGAGCTTCTTCTTAAAGTGAGCCAGCCCATTTTCCTTCTGAATATTTAGAAACATTTTGAACATAGCAGAATAGTTTTTAAGAGTAGTTGTAAAGCCATTTCCCCTCAGAGATCCCCAGCAGAACCTGATTGGTCAGGAGAATAGAAATGGCTCTGAACTGCCAACCTAGGCAGCTTCAAGTCTTCCTCCCCTGCAGTGTTTCAGGCTGTGCGGAGGATCAACAAAGCCATCCAGAAGGGAGTGGCAGCTGACACAGTGAAGGAGCTGATGTGCCCTGAAGCCCAGCTGCCTCCTGTGTACCCCTTTGCCTCAGCTGCGTACCAGCAGGAGCTAGCAGCACTCCAGCAGCAGCAGGGGGTAAGCCTCAGAAATGTGGGGTCTTGTTCTTGGGTTCCCAAGCAGCTGGAGGGATCAGGCAGCCCAGAGCACCCTCTGAAGTTACTCTTAGATGCTGGCAGAGATTAGAGAAGGAAGGAGGGAGACCGGTTGCCCCCCTGAGTATAGTATAATAGCAGATACTCTTGAGCAAAAACTGCTTTACAAACTTACTTAATCCTTAAAAGAATCCTATAAGTATAATTTCCATTTTAGAGATGAGGAAACTGAGGTGCAGAGGTTAACTTGACCAACACAGGTGTAGCTGGCAGTGTGGCGTGAATGCTAAGCTGAATGTGCTGGCAGCCCATGCTTTTAACAACTCTGCTGTCCCACATCACCCTAGTCCATACAGCTTCTCTGACAGTGGGGTGATGGGACCCTCCATTCGGGTGACAGGGCCTTCCCAGTCTATTAGAGGGTCTAGGCAGACACAGGGAGGGAAAAGTAGATGATATAAGTGGATATGACTTCAGACCAGGGAAGTGGAGTGAGCAGAACTAGGGGTAAGTCTGGAAGGCTACCTGGAAGAGGAAGAAAATCATACCCTCAGCAAGCTTTTATAGAGCATCAACTCCAGGCACAACGCTCAGGAAGGGCACAGTCTCAACACAGGAGACTGTAGCCCAAGCATCAGATAAGGACCAAGAGGTAAAGCTGAGTGACAAAAGTTGTGAACTTTCAAGCCAGGCTGCCTGAGTTCAATTTCTTTCTGCTACTTCTAGCCAAGTGACCCTGGGCAAGTTATTTACCTTCTCTGACCCTCAATTCATATATAAAATGGGAATAATAATATATTTCATGAGACTGTTGTAAGGGTTAAACAAGTTAACATGATTGGGATGAAACTGGCATGTAGATTTTAGCTATTTTTTAAAAAAGATTTTATTTAGAAAGAAGGGAAGGGAGGGAGAAAGAGAAGGAGAGAAACATCAGTGTGATAGAGAAACATAGATCGGTTGTCTCTTGCACGCCTCCAACTGGGGACCTGGCCCACAACCCAGGCATGTGCTCTGACTGGGAATCAAACCAGCGACCTTTTTGGTTTGTGGGACGACACCCAACCCACCGAGCCACACCAGTCAGGGAAGTTTTAGCTATTGTTACCACTCACAGTACTCTGTTTGTAGAGTACAGGAACGGTTCTCTACACAGAGGGGAGAGTATACGCAGATACTCTGAAAGGAGGAGGGCTGGGCAGAGAAGTCAGGCTAGAGCCCTCGGGGTGTTGTGGAGGAGGGTAGAGGGACCCACTTATCTTTCTGCCTGTGTGTCTGGGGCATAATGCAGTTCCTGATGTGTAGAAGGGACCAGAGAGGAGCTGGTAGAGCTCACAGTGGCATGTGGGCTGTGGAATCCGGCAGGCTGGGTTTAACTTACGTAATTTGATTGTGGTCTCACCTGTGAAATGGAGATGTTAAAACCTACCTCATGGCTGTTATGAAAATTGAATGATAATTTGTGTGCAATACTTACACACTGAACACATAGCAAGCATTCTCAACTATTAAGTATGACTGGTAGTGAATGGGGTTTGGGGATAGAGACTCTGGGACATAGCGGAGTCTTGGGGGCAGGATGGCAGGTGGGCCCCAGACCCTGCATTCACCAGCCCTCCCCCTGCTGTAGGAGCTTGGTCAGGAGGAGCTCTTCGTGGCCGTGGAGATGTTGTCAGCTGTGGTCCTGATTAACCAGGCCCTGGAGGCCGGGGATGCCAATGGCTTCTGGGGCAGTCTGGTGAGCCCTGCCACGGGCCTGGCCAAGGTGGAAGGCGAGAATGCTCATCGGTGAGAAAGGTTTAGCCCCATGGTGAGAGTGAGGGGGTGAGAGGGAATGGAACCAAGACGCCCATTTCTACTTGGAGACTAGCCTTCTTACATGGTGGCCTTTTCTTCTTAGGAGTGGGTGGGGGCATAGTCATTCCCCTTTCCTTAATCTAACCACTCTTACATCACAAAGATTTGAGTACCCACTTATGTGCCAGACACTGTTCTACGTGATGGGAAACAACAGTGGACAAAACGAAGTTCTGCTCTCTTCAAATTTACTTGCTAGTAGGGGGAGAGAGACAAAAACAAACATGTCAGAGGATTAGAATAGAAGAGCTGTGGTGGAAAATAAAACAGGGCACTAGGGGTAGATGTGGGGGTGTGGAAGGGGCAGTTTGTCCATTTCACATAGTGTGGTTACGGAAGGCCTCTTTCGTAAGGGGGTCATTTTGAGAGGGACCAACAGGGCAAAAGTGGTTACCGTGAGGCTCTTGGGGGCACAGGCCCTGAGAAGTGAGCTTGGCCTATTCAGAGCACACCAGGAAGCCATCGGGAGATTGGTGGGAGATGACGTAGAGGCCAGATGATGTAGGCTCTGACTTTTAGTCTGGTGAGGAAGGAAGCTAGAGGAGGGTTTTGAATGAGGAGGGAGATGATTTGACCTACTTTTGATAGGATCACTCTGGCTGTCGTGCTGAGAATTGACTACAGGTTAGAAGGGGAGAAGCAGGGAGACCTGTTAGACATTTATCGAAGTAATCCCCGCAGAGGCGATGGCGGCTTGGCCTTGGGCAGTAGCAGTGGGGGTGGTGGAAAGTGGTCAGATTTGAGATATATTCTGAAAGTTGAACTGACAGGATTTACTTATGTAATGGATATGGGGTGTGAGAGAGAGGAATCAGATATGACATCCAGATTTTTGGCCTGAGAGGTTAGTGTGAATATTTACCGAGATGGGAGGGACTGTGGAATATGCAAATTGAGCAGCGGGATCAGGAGATCAGGTGTGAACTGTTGGGTTTGAGGTGCTTATCAGGCACTCACATGGAGATGCCAAGAGGGCAGCTGGGATTTGTAGCCGGTTAGAGGTATGCTTTGGGGAGTTATTAGAATCTGGTGTTTCAAGCCACGAGATTACCTCGGACGTAAGTATTGGGAGAAAGGAGGGTTTGAGGCTGAGCCTTGGGATACTCCAATGTTCAGAAGTCAGGGAAGAATCAACAGAGGAGGCTTAGAAAGGATAGCCAGTGAGAAGAGAAGAGAACCAAGAGACATATCCTGGAGGCCAAGGGAGGAATGTGGTTCAGAAATGTCCTGACTTCTGGCTGACGATACACTTGCTCACCCTGCTGCCAGTTACTTTGATGCTCTGGTAAAGCTGCGACAGGTGCGTGGAGTGGATGGGGCCTTCTTGAGCTGGAATGACCTGCAGGCCACTGTGAGCCAGATCAATGCCCAGGTCCAGGAAGAGACCAATCGTGAGTGGAGTCTGGGGTTGGGGGACACGGCCCTGTCTTTTAGCCATAAATCTGGGCCCTCTGCCCATTTACTGTCTTTCCCAGAGGTCTTTGCGGTCAGCCTCATTAATGAGGCTCTAAACCAAGACAGCCCTGAGAAGACCCTATTTGCCCTGCTGCTTCCCTCAGCTGGCCTGGACAATGTCAGCCTCCCTGTTGCCCCTCGGTACCATCTTCTCCTCGTGGCAGCCAAAAGGCAGAAGGCCCAGGTGAGGTTTGGGCTGGCTAGGTTGGTCACCAGAGCAGGAAGAACATCCTTTGTTGGTAGGGCTGTGCCCAGTAGGCATCATTGGGAACTCCAACCTAGTGGACACAGTCCTCTCTAGGGGTGGGGACAGGAGGAGGAGAAGATGGCCCACACGGCCAGAGCACTGACAGCTCTAGTTGCCTGCCCAGAGAGAATGGTGGGGGCCTTCTGTGGGGGAAGAGCACAACCTGGGAGCCAGAGAACCAGGCTAGACACATCCTGCTCTGACATTAATGACCATGTGGCGTCTGGCAAATCTCTAATGTCTCTGAGCTCCACGTATTCGTCTATAAAATACTACATGCCCTGGTCATGGGGCGGGGGGAGTCAAATGAATTGAAGAATGTGGTGCATGTAATCTTTCCACTACCTTGTTCAATAGAGAAGTTTAGGAAGCAGAAGGTGAAGGTCAGGATCAGGATTGGCCTGAGAAGGTGTGAACTGAGGCATAGGGTAATGAGGAGTAGGGGAAGTAGGCGGAGCCTCCATTGTTGGTTCTCTGTGGATATGGCTGAGGCACAAGGGCAGGAAGTGAGCTGTTAACAGAGTAGATACTGAGGTAAGTTTAAGAGAGTTCTGGAGATGCTGTGGCCAAGCTGAGTCGATGCTGGGCTGACCTGAAAACAGGTGGGAAAGAGCCTTCTGAGGGCAGCAGTCCCAGAGAGCCACACGGCTGTGCCTAAGCAGGGCAGGAGGAAGGGAGTGGGGACTGCTGTCCCTGTGGCTCCCTATGTCTGCCTGCAGTGGGGTTCCCCTAAGAGGCTGAACCTGGGAACCAGGGAGACCATCCTGGGGTTTTCTCCTCCCTATCTCTCTCAATTTTCCAGGGGACAGGAGATCCTGGTGCTGTGCTGTGGCTGGAAGAGATCCGCCAGGAAGTGTTTAGAGCCAACCAGGACACAGACACAGCTCAGAGAAGTAATTGGGCTGGGTAGGGGCACCTGGGCAGAGGGGAGGGAAGGAACTGTAGGCTCAGCAAGAGCCCAGATAATCAGGTGGACTCTGTCTCCCTTTCAACCTCTGTGGGGAAGTGGGCTGGTATCAGGAAGGGAGGGCAGCTGCTCAGACCACAGGATGGATTTCCCAGCAGTTACTGGGCAGGACAGCCTCCGGAATTGAGAGGGCATTGTCTACCCACTGCCTCCTGGTATGTGGGCACTTTCCCCCACAAAGTGAGCATGTGGGATCAGGTAGGGGCCAAACATTCATAACGTTTGCTGTTGGTAGCTTGTTTGGGTTCCAACAATTAGCTCTGGCTGGAGAATGTCTAGTGTTGAGTATAGAGAAGAGGGGTTGGTTTTGAGGAAAAGTAGGCAGGGCCAGTACAAACAGAAAACGTGTTAGTTCTCAGTGTCTGGAGTCCCTATGTCCATCTGTCTGTCTGTCTGAGTGACTGGAAGGCAGGTGCTGCCATCAACCGCCTCCACTTCTTGGACTTTACTCTCCTCCTAGGAAACTGTCCTGAGGTTCTGTGCCCATTTCCTGCCTTTGACCTTCTGTACAAGCTACTTTCCTTTTACCCAGCCCAGCCCCATGCTACCTCCCTCCAGGAAGCCCTTCTCAACTGCTCTCTTCCAAGCACAGCTGCGTACTGCTTCTGTTCACATGTCTGCATCCATCCTGTCCTCTCTGTCATATGGGATCTTCTGAATCCGTCACTGGTGGACAGGACAGGGCTCATGGGAGGGACTCAGGGAAAGATTGACCACTCCTTTCTGATGCCCCTGCCAGTGGCTCTTGGTGTGGCTGCCATCAATCAGGCCATCAAGGAGGGCAAAGCAGCCCAGACAGAGCGGGTGTTGAGGAACCCCGCTGTGGCCCTCCGAGGGGTGGTTCCTGACTGTGCCAATGGCTATCAGCGGGTCCTGGAAGATGCCATGGCAAAGAAGAGACGCGCAGGTAATGGCCTTAGCCTGACCCCCAGTTCTCTGCCTGCCCCAGCCACCTCTTGCCTCCACTGACCTTTGCTTATTTGGCTTCTGCTTAGGGGACACAGCTTTCTGGGTTCAACATGACATGAAGGATGGCACTGCCTACTACTTCCATCTACAGACTTTCCAGGGTACCTGGGAGCGACCCCTTGGCTGCCATCTCAACACCTCCCACCTGACTCGGGAGGAGATCCAGGTTGGCAAGACCCCTACAAGGGAGGGGCCGTGGGTGAGGGGTCCCTGTAAGAGAGGCTTCCACCCACAAAGGCACCACAAGCTCTTTTTCCTGCCTCCACAGTCAGCCGTCACCAAGGTCACTGCTGCACATGACCGCCAGCAGCTCTGGAAGGCCAACGTTGGCTTTGTCATCCAACTTCAGGCCTGTCTCCGTGGCTTCCTGGTTCGGCAGAAGTTTGCTGAGCATTCGCACTTTCTAAGGACCTGCCTCCCAGCAGTGATCAAGATCCAGGTGGCAGGCTCTAGCTCTCTCAGTCTTCAGGGCCTGGACTCACCCAAGCTTCGTGGTTCCCTCACTAATTCCCTTTTGCTGAGTGGGTTTGGGATGATCTTTCTGAGCCCAACTCCCTGGGTTTGCTTCCCAGCTCTATCACTTATGACAAATTACTTACTTTCTCTGTTTCTTCATCTGAAAAATAGGAATCTGAAAATTATAGCACCTACCTTATAAGGTTATTGTGAGGATTAGTGAGATAATATCTATAGTGCTTTTCAACAGAGCCTGGCAGACAGGCAGAAGCATGGCAGACATGCTAGTTACTGTCACCACCATCACCATCCACGGGGTGGGAGAGCTGCCTGTCAGCTTCCCCACGGGGAGAGTGGAGTAAGACTTAGTAAGACCCCAGGGTTTAGACACCAGGAGAACTTCCTTCTAGAGTAAGAGGAGTGAAAAGAGGATGTGGTTAAATGCAAAAGAGGTAGAATGTCTCTTAGGGAAAGAACTTCTTTCTCTTTAGCCAGCCCTTTCCAGTTTTATTCTTTCTTTTTTTTTTTTTTTTTTTTTAGATTTAAAAAAAATATTTATTTATTTTTAGAGAGAGAAGAAGGGAGAGAGAAAGAGAAGGAGACAAACATCAATGTGTGGTTGCCTCTCACATGCCCCCACCAGGGACTCGGCCCGCAACCCAGGCATGTGCCCTGACTGGGAATTGAACTGACGACCCTTTGGTTCGGAGCCCATGCTCCATCCATTGAGCTACACCAGCCAGGCCTCCAGTTTTATTCTTGCAACCTGGAGCTGGTCCAGTGTGGCCTCTAAGACTGACCTACAAGTAACTGGGTCATGAGGCCAACTAGAAAGAGAGGCCTCAGGCCCGAGTACTTTACAAGCCAGGAATGATGGGAGGTGAACAAACAGAGACCTTCCCAAGTAGATGCAACCTGGAGGGCCTCATGGAGATGTCGGCAGTGTAAAGATACTTTACTTAATGAACATTTCTGAATACCCAGTATCTGCAAAGGCTGCCACTTGGCACTGTGCAGGGCACAGAGATAGGTGTGAGATACAGCTGACTGATCACATCTCTCCCCTCACAGGAACTGGAATACAACTGATGTTAAACTGTGATAGGAGATACACAAAGACAGCCCCAGAGCATCCCAGGGAGACAGATGCACAGGCTGAGACTCAGCGGCCTCAATTATGGATTATGATCTAGGCTGTGTGGGTGGTGATTGAAGGCTGAGGCTTTAGAGTCAGAGGCTGGAGTTCACTTCCTTGGTCCTACTATTTCCAGGTCTTATGACCTTGGGCACCCTACCTAAGCCCCTGCAGCACTGTTTCCTCATTTATAATGGTGGTGCTGGCCTCATCTGACGGTTGAGTAGGACAATCACATGTAGCACTGAGTATAGTAGGCACTCCATCACTGGTAGCCACTATGAGTCACTGAATTTCAGGGCCTCAGTCCAAGAACTCAATACAGAGTCTTAGTAACAACATTCAGTGGCCTTAAGCACAGGTGTTCCTCCTATGAGCCCAGATTGGGGTTTCAGGCCAATTCCAAGGAGCCAAAAAGTGGCAGGAGGATAGAGTCATTTGCTACCAGCACTGGTGCTGTGTGGGGTCTGGCCTAGGTCCTGGGAGACAGGCAGAGATGGCACAGAACCTCGGGCCCCCTGCCCTCCGCCTGTGAAGGGAGAGTCAGAAATGAGACCTCTTGGTGTGCTGAGACTAGACTCTCCTGAAAGCTCTGACCTTTGCCAGGACCTCAGTCAGTCCTGAATTCCAACCAATCCAGATTGGGAGGCCTCCTCTTTAAGGAGGAGCCATGTGAGGGGTGGGGGCAGAGAGACCTTTGCCTTTCACTCCAGTAGCTGTGAGGAGGTATGTCAGGCTCTAAGAGGAACAGACAGCTAGTGTCATGGAGCCAGGCTGTCTCTTACATCCTGTCCCAACGGAGGGACAGTATAATCCTCAGGCTAGGGAAAGCCTGGCTGGGAGAGTTGGCTTTAAGAAGGGCTGGGAAGACAATTGGCTGAAAGGGGATGCACGTAACCCACCAAGCTGCAGTGCCCAGGAGATATTTGACATGGGCCCTGAAAGTCAGGAGGGATTTCAGAGAGTAGATAAGACTGGGGGGTGAGGGTGGGCACATAAACAAGGATTCGGGGGCAGAAAATCATAAAGCATGTTTAGAAGAAAGTGAAATGTCTGATGTGGCTAGAATCCTTAAGAAGGTAGGGAGCAGTGGCAAGTCAGATGGGAGGGTGGGTCAGATAGTCGGGAGCTTTGAGTCTGAGAGATACATAGTCCAAGTGGTTCTTCAGGAAAATTATGTCACACGAGCTTGGGGTGAAAGGGAAGAGGCCCCTAGGAAGGAGACAGAATAGGAGGGAGCCATGAGATTTGTGTCTTAGAGACCAAAGAGGATGTGGTTTATGGAGGAGATGGTCACTTAAACCCTTTGTAGCCAAACAGTGAGGGAGAGAGGCTATCAGACTGACAGCTGAATTACTGGGGACCTTGCTTACTTAGAGCTGGGGTGGGGAGCTATATGGTAGAGTTACAAAGAGAAGTGTGAGTTCTAAGAGTTTTAGTGACCTGCTGACCATTGGTAGAGATGGTGGGCACACAGCTCTGCCTGTGCACACTTTCAATCCTTGCCACTGTGTACCTTTCCAGACTGTGTGTGAGGGAGTGTGGAGTGTGTGATGTTGTGTGGCGGACTCTAGATGGGTCTTTTGTGGGGATGTGTTGTGTGGTTTGGTGAGGCTGGTGCGGTGGTGGGTGCTTTGTTAATTTCTTTTAAGCAACTTGAGTTTCTGTGAGGGGGCAGTGCTAGTTAGCATGGGTGCGTGTGCTTGCCTGTCTAGGGGGTGCATGCGAGCTGGTACCAGGGAGTGTGGCAGAGGGGGTGGTTGGCAATGTGCAGGGATTTGGTCTCCCCCTGAAACTGGAAGTTCTTTGAGAACAGGGCCAGTTTCCCCTCCCCCCTCTGCTGGACTGATCCCACCCTTCCCTGGAGAGCCCAGGACAAGGCTTTTCCGAGACCTCTCAGGCCAACAAGGACCAGCCAAGGTTACTTCTTTTTCTCTCCTGATGTGCAGGCTCATTGGCGGGGTTACAGACAACGAAAGATTTACTTGGAATGGCTGCAGCATTTAAAAGCAAACGTAGATGCTGTAATCAAGGTAGTGGTCATGATTTGGGCAAGTTCCTTTCTCTCTTGAAAGATCCTCTGAGAGCAACTTTTAGCCTCCCACCAATTTGTGATCTTGGGAGGTGGCTGGACTGTCCTGGATCTGAGGGCACCGTGTCTCTTTTTTTTCAGATTCAGGCTTGGGCCCGGATGTGGGCAGCTCGAAGGCGATACCAGAGGCGTCTGGGCTACTTCCAGAAGAATGTGAGGGTCCTCCTACGCCCTCCGTCTCTATACTTGATCTTTACTCATGAAACCAGGGCAAGGGCAACCAGTGACCTTTTTTGTATCTGTGTTCATGACAGGTTAACTCTGTTATTAAGATCCAGGCATTTTTCCGAGCCAGAAAAGCCCGAGGTGACTATAGGAGGTTAGGTAAGCTGCCTGTTCTTTCTCTGCATTGTGAGTGAACTGCCTGGTTTCCCGCCTCTGTCTGTGTCAGCTGGGCGAGTCTGATGGTTTCCAACCGTCACCAAGGGAGAGAGTCACACCACCCTACCACTTTCAAAGTGGGGCCTTGGAGAAGTTACCTGGCCTTGAGCCCTTTTTTCTCATTGACAGCAAGCCTTGACTATGCCTTGGGACCAGGAGTGGGCAGAACAGTGAGGAGATGTGCCCCTGCCTTTGGGGATCCCCCAGTTTAATGGAGGTGATAGAGATCCCCCAGAGTCAAGCAGGTCTAGATGTCCCTCCTGGGGCTGCACAGCAGGTAAGGGGGAGGCTCAAGGCCTCCTCCATTCTTGTCTGTGCACAAATGTCAAATGGGTGGTAGCAAAAGCCACCCTGCCCATCCCAATAACAAAAAGCCTGGTCACAGGGACAGCTTCTCTAACCAGTTTCATTAGATATTAGGCTTCAATTCTGTTGCTACCACTAAAGCCACACACACAAAAAGGTTCTTTCTCCTCTCCCTAGAGTTCTAGCCTTCTCTCACTTTGCCCTCTCCCTGCCTATGACCCTTTTACCTCCCAACCTCTGTGGTCTGGCATGCAGGAATCCAGGCAAGGCCAGTGGGACATGCATGCATTTATTTATTCATTCATTCACTCATTCATTCATTCATTTAGAGGGGGAAGGGAGGGAGAAAGACAGGGAGTGAAACCTTCATGTGAGGGAGAAACACCAAGCGGGGCCGAACCTGCAACCCAGACGTGTGCCCTGACCGTGAATCAAACTGGCAGCCCTTCACTTCCCAGGACAGTGCCCAACCAGCTGAGCCACATGGTTAGGGTGGGGCATGCATTTAAAGAGATCCTTCTAGGCCGCTCTTGGGTCCTGTCCAAAGTCCAGAAGCCCAGCCTTGGGGGTCCTCCTCCTTGTCGTGAGGTGGATTAGTGGTCCATCTCCAGGTTTCCCACTGGCTCTTAGATTCCTGAAAAAGTTGGCCCTTTTGCTTTCTGGGCCTGAGGTCACACTCCTGGACTCCAAGTTGAATGTACTGTTTGGGAGTCATCTTCATCTCCTTAGTCCTCCATTTCACCCTGTCCTACCTTCGGGGGCACCTCCTATTCCCTCTGGCCACGGACACTCAGCCCGTCTGCCTCCAGACAGCAGCTGCTTTTCCTCCTTACTTCCCCCAGCCTGGCCCTTACTATTTTCTCTTTCTGTGTGCTGATAACACTGTACTAGCCGTCCCTTCATCTTCTTTTTCCTTTCTTTAGTTTATGGTTTTCCTGAAAGAACTTTCTTTTTTTTTATTAAAGATTTTAATTATTTTTAGAGAGAGGGGAAGGGAGGGAGAAAGAGAGGGAGAGAAACATCAATCGGCTGCCTCTCACATGCCCCCAACCAGGGACCTGGCCCACAACCCAGGTGTGTGCCCTGACCAGGAATCAACTGGCAACTTTTTGGTTTGCAGGACAATGCCCAACTCACCAAGACACGCTAGTCAGGGCTAAAGAACTTTCTTTTCTCAGTTCTGTCTCCCACTTTCATTATCCCAAGATCTACTCAGCACTGCCACTTACTAGCCATGTGGCCCTAGGCAAGTTACTTGACATATTTATTGCCTTGGTTTTCTCATTTGTAAAATGGAGATAAGGACAGTACCTGTCTTTTAGGGTTGTTTTGAGGGTTAAATGAGTTAATGTACTGTATTTGGAGATGCCTTTAGTTGTCTTCAATTCTACCATTCTTCACTTGTCAGAGACCCACCCATGCAGTAACCAGATTAATCCATAAAACCTGTCCATGTGATCTGGTCACTCCTGTGTAAATCCTGTTAGTGAACCCCATTGCCCTGGGTAGAAGTCTAGTCTCCCAACCACAGCATCGAAGGCTCTCTGTGGTCCAGCCTCTGCTTGTACCTCTGGCCTCACTGCCCCCTGGCTTTGTCTCTCACCACCTGCACCCCCTGCACTGTGCTCTAGACATGGTGGACTTCTGGCATCTCCTAAAACAGCCACCCATGTTCGCTTGGTCTTACCTCCTTTTCAGACATCGGGTTGAGAGCCTTACCGCCTCCAGGAAGCCTTTCTTCACTCACCAGGAGGGTTTGGGTCCCTGTTTGTTTCCCCAAAGTTCCCCATGTTCACATCTCTGAAACACTAACTACACTGTCGTGAATTGTGGTTTCCTTATCTAGTTCTCTTACTGGACAGGGCCTCGTTTTATTCATCGTTCACATCTGACTCTTTCATTTATTACTAGCTGTGTAAACAAGTTAAGTTGCTTACCCTTCCTGTGCCTCAGTGATTTCATCAATTAGTTTTAGTATACTGACCTCATGGGGTTGTTTTAAGAATGTAAACAGTTCCTGTCCCAGACTGAATATTATGCGTAGTTTCATTGCTATTCCATGTAGTTTTGCTCAGAGGCTTCTCTTTGCTCAAATACCCATGCCAAAAATGATTCCAGGAGAAGCCGCATTTACCTCTGACCTCCCTGTGCAGACACTCCTGGCAGGGGGGTTGTGTGAGGGGTAGGGTTGAGTGGAGGCTGCTAAGTGGAGGTGAACTTGGGATGAAGGATGAGAACAAGTTGTCTCAGCAAGAGTAAGTAGTAAATTGGAATAGGAGGGCCCGGGGGATCATCTGAGAGAGCGAGGGCTCTGGCTTTGGTATGGAGGTCACTGGGATAGGCCCAGGTTGGGGACAAATCCACAGGCAGGGGAAGGATAGCTCTTATGTCATGCTTGGTTATAAGATGAGTTCAGGAACAGGACTGGCTGGGAGGCTGCCCGTTGTCCTCGACCTACAAGCAGAACCAGCTAGAAAAGGACTGGGGTTTGGGGACCTGCTGGCCTCCGTCAGAGGTGGGGGCGGAGTGAGGTAACAGGGTGGGGGTGGGCGACAAAGCCTCTGATGAAGGCATGTCTAATCCTGGTGCCTCTTCCTCCCAGTCCACGCACCCCATCCCCCTCTCAGCGTGGTGTGCAGATTTGTCCACCTCTTGAATCAAAGCCAGCAGGACTTCTTGGCTGAGGCAGAACTGCTAAAGCTTCGAGAAGAGGTGGTCAGGAAGATCCGGTCCAACCAGCAGCTAGAGCAGGACCTTAGCCTCATGGACATCAAGATTGGCCTGCTGGTGAAGAACCGGATCACCCTGCAGGTAAGGGGCCTATCAGCCCACCCTCTTCTCCAAATCTAGCTGCTTCTGGAGCGGTGACACTGGGCATTCTCTGGTTGCTAGTCCAATACTTTAAAATGCCTGGATTCTACCACCTGGCTCAGGTCCTCAACCCAGGCGTCCTCTTTTATTCTAGTAATTTGTTGGGCACATGTGATATAGTAGAAGGAGTACTGGAGATGAAATTGAAATGTCTGGCTCTGCTGATTCTTAGTGGTGGTACTGTGGGTTGGTCATTTAACTGCAGAGTCTGTTTCCTCATTAGTCAAGTGGGAGTAATGAGAGGGCCCACCTCACCAGACCAAATGTAGAGATAGATACGAAAGCTTCTTAAACTGTAAGTTACCACACAAATACGCAGTGACGGGGTAGAAATGATATCTCCACTTAAATTTGTACAACAGTCCAATAAGAACTAACGGGAGCATTTTAGATCTTGTTTCCCAGTAATTGTTGTCAGTTTTGGTTCAAATAAAGTCTTATCTTACTAAAAATTTTTTTTAAGAAGAAGAAGAACTAACAGCAAATCCAGTAGGCATTATGCCTCAGCCTGGCAACCCAGTTCTCTTTGGGGACTCACCCTGTGAGAGCAGGGGTGCCAGGTGGAGTTTTGGGGCAGTAGGAGGGGCCCTTCCTCACCCTAAAACCGTTTGTCTCCCTTGGCTTGTTCCTTGAATGCCTTGAACAGCAGAAAGCCCTGGTTCTTCCAGGCACTGACTTTAGACCATATGTTCTGTGCTCCGTGCTGGCCTGGGCTGGTTGTATCACCTGCTTCCCCACCCCTGCAGGAGGTAGTCTCCCACTGCAAGAAGCTGACCAAGAAGAATAAGGAACAGCTGTCGGATATGATGGTTCTGGACAAGCAGAAGGGATTAAAGTCGCTGAGCAAAGAGAAACGGCAGAAACTAGAAGCTTACCAGCATCTCTTTTACCTGCTCCAGGTGAGCAAGAGGACTTTGGAAGGAGATATTTTCACCATCTCCTGAGGGTCTAGGACCCTGAGGCCTTTCTGTCTGTGCTTTCACCTCCATGTGAGATGTCCTTTTCCATAACCCTAATGCCTTACGCCCTCAGAAAGAGACTGTTTCCTCCATTTTGACTGAAAGGTTTCCGGTACCCCTGAGAAAGTGTGACAGCATTTCCTCCATTACCAGTCCCCGTCAGGAAAACCTTCCTTTATCTGGTCACTAGTCCTCAAGGTGCACGAGCAGCTGTTCTCATCTCCCCCGTTGCTTACAGACTCAACCCGTCTACCTGGCCAAGCTGATCTTTCTGATGCCACAGAACAAAACCACCAAGTTCATGGAGTCAGTGATTTTCAGCCTGTACAACTATGCCTCCAACCGCCGTGAGGCCTATCTCTTGCTCCAGCTGTTCAAGGCAGCACTCCAGGAGGAAATCAAGTAGGTTTTCCAGATGCAAAGGAATGGAAAGAGAATAGGTTAAGAGATGCCACTCTTGGTACCTTCACAAGGTAGCAATCTGTTGAGGTTTGAAAGTAGAAATGTAATCAGAAGACCTCTTTTCTCTGCCTCCAGTGGAGTGACAAGAAATGTCCTAGGACAGCACAGTGGGCGGACATGGGCTGACATGTTAGCACAAAGAAGAGATAAAGGTGACAGGACATTTTTAAGGGGAGGGACACCAGAGCAGCCTTCAAAAACCAAAATCTCAAAAAGAAAAAGCAATGTTTGTCCTACACAGAGGCAGGAGGCCAGCTTCAATGACCTCTTGAACCACAGGTCAAAGGTGGAACAGCCCTGGGATGTGGTGACAGGCAACCCGACTGTGGTGAGGCTGGTGGTGAGATTCTACCGTAATGGGCGTGGACAGAGTGCCCTGATGGAGATCCTGGGCAAGGTTATCCAGGATGTGCTGGAGGACAAGATGCTGAGTATCCACACAGACCCTGTTCACATCTACAAGAGCTGGGTCAACCAGACGGAGGCCCAGACAGGGCAGCGCAGGTGAGCAGACGGGCAGAGAGAGAACAGAGGGAGAGCCCTCTTTGATCAACTCTGTCTTAGGCCTCACTGAGCAAGCTTGGGTGTGCTTTGAAGGTGGCATATAAATGAGCATGCTGATTTATGAAAACATGACACCAGCCCTATAGGATGAAATAAGGTAGCTTTTCAGAACCCTCTGGTACTTAACAGAGAACCGATGTAAATGACACTGGACCTGGTGTGTCTAACATAAAATGAGCAGCACAGATGAATATGCAAAGTTCGTTTAATTGCTCTGTCAGTGCTTGCAAATGATATGTCAGACTTGCTGGGAGTTGGGATATGGACTCCTTATTTATAGGGGTATAGATGAATATTCAGATTTACAAATGAATAGGCAAATGAGATAGAGAAACAGTTTGGCCTTATAGTTTGGAGGCATTACTCGGATGCATAGGTACTAGGGAAATGGAGCCACTGAGGAGAGCAGGCAGTGCTGGTGGCACACAGGCTTGTTGGTGCGGAGACCACAAGGCCCTGGTCCAGCTCTCCCTATTGCCCTAACTGCCAAAGACTAGATGCAAACAGATGGGCAAATGGATGGTGTCCTCCGTTTCCTCTGGGCGTCTTTCCACAGATTCCAGGTTCTTCATTTCCTCTGAACTCTTCTAGCTCCCTGTGGATATTCCAGCTTTCTTCTTTACCTTCTACTCACATGGCTCTAGTCCTTTCTGAGTCCTTTCTCTTATTCTGGCCTGATCCCCTTAACCCTTTCGGTACGAGCGCTCTTTCCGCCGCGACACTCCCGCTGTACAAGGTGCTGCGCCGAAAATGCGCCCATAGCACATGGTCAGTCCTCCTTTGTGTGAAGACTTTCCTAACCTTATATAAGATCTATGCTTAATAAAACAATGCTTTTTTCCAAGTGTTGTTTGTAACTTTAATATTAAGAGATAGTTATATAAAATTCTATCAATTACATAAGTAAAATTTATAAAAATTATATACAGATTACATGATTATATACAAGATTATATACAAAACTATGTACACATATGATCCTCATCTAATACGCTGGTAAAACAGAGTAGAATTTTACCAACTGTAGATGTCATTTGCACACACGGATTGCCACTTGGATGCCGGATATATCCGGCGCTCGTCCACACAGGTCATCAGATGGGCTCCGGATATATCCGGCACCCGTACCGAAAGGGTTAAGCATGCTGGGCTGCTCTTTGCAAATGAGTATGTGTGAGATGCTATTATTAGATGAGAGTTTAAGGGGGAAGGCTTTGGGCGGGGGAAGCCATCCATGGGAGGGGTCTCTGGCTAATACCTCGTCTCTCTCTGCCCACAGCCACCTCCCCTACAATGTTACCCCAGAGCAGGCCTTGAGCCACCCCGAGGTCCAGAGACGACTGGACGTCTCCCTTCGCACCCTCCTTGCCATGACTGATAAGTTCCTTGTAGCCATCATGTCGTCTGTGGACCAAATTCCGTATGTGCAGCAGCCCTACCCCAGCCTAAGCCGGGCCACTATGGGAAGAGCAGAGCGGTCCTGGGCGGGTAGGGCAAGACAGGGAGGGAAATGTGTCTGGGGGTGCCCGGGGCCTTCCAGGAGATGGGTGGAGAGAGTGCATGAACACTCTCCTAGAGACTGAGCCGGAGTACAGCATGCAGATCTGTATGTGACCTGTTAGGACACCAGTGGAGCCAGATAAGGGAATGTCAAGTGGTTATGGGGGCGTTTTATTATCTGAGTAAATGAGGGATAATAGGACTCTTCAGTCCACAAAGTCAAAAATGAGAAATACTTCAAAGCAGTAAGCACTTATAGTTCTCTCATTTCTTAAAATTTAGTAGGTGTGTTTTTTTTTTTTAAAAAACAAATGATTGAAAACATTGACAAGGTGAGCCTATCACCTAGGCCATCATTCATCCAGACAGCCTTCCTGGTGCTTACTGCTGAGGGGGGCAAGGTGAGCACGCAGGTGAGGGAACCCACAGACACAACCCTGTAACTCTGCTCCGCAGACCTGGAGAACGGGGTGACGAGCTTACAGTTAGGGTTGTCCTAGAGCCCAGAAAAGAAAGTACCCAATGAGCTGTAAATTCCTGTCTGGGACCCTAGGAGATAGAAATAGCTTTCAAACAAATCTGAAGAAGTTTGTAGGTGGCACATCCATGATGAGAATAATAATAATAATAATAAAAGTGCTGGCACGTTTGAGCAGCACTGCACCCTCACTTCACTCTCACAGACACGACCTCACTTGGCCTCACAAGCACGCAATGCAACAGAGAAGGCGAGAACAATCATCCCCATCTTCTAGACCAGGGGACAACTTTCAAAGGGGAAGAAAATAGCCTAAACTGGTGTCTCTGGGTAGTGGTAGAGTTAAGACTGGAGCTTCTACTCCTGTTCCTTGTTGTCCTTGGGCCCTGCCTCTCCCAGGCCAGGCCCCTCACAGGTGCACCATGACAACCAACAAGGTTGGCCACCTCAGGGCCTCCTGAGCTGTCCTGGGGCAGGGTTCTGACTGAGTGTCAGACACCCAAGGTACAGGCTAAAAGTGAATACTGGGATCTGGGGAGTCCTCAGGGAAACTATAGGGGCCAAAGAAGAGACTCTGGCCAGGGGGGAAACTCTGCGAGAGTCTAGCAGATGAGTGGTTTTGGTCACCGACAAAGTGCAAGAAGGAAAGGCAAAGCCCAGAGATGTCTGGAGGAGGCATCGGGGAGCTGGCTGTAGAAGGCCATGCTAACGCCCAGCTCTGGTGTGGCTGTGCCTGAGAAGGGAGAGGCAGGCAGGCACTCGGGACTTGAACTCTGGTAGAAACCCCAATTACCTTGTCTGCAGCTACGGGATGCGTTATGTGGCCAAGGTCCTAAAGATGACTCTGGCAGAGAAGTTCCCTAATGCCACGGAAAATGAAATCTATAAGGCAAGTGTTGTCTTTCCTCCCTACCTTCTTGGGCTTTCCTTTGCCCCAGTGGTGCCTGTGAACCCCTAGATGGAGATAAAAGGACAAATCAACCCTGTACTGTAAAAATGTAAAAACACAAGAAGGAAAATATTCTCCACCATGTAAATTGACCCTGGCTTACCAGCAGGGCTTCAGCTGGCAGATGGAAAGGCAGCTAGGACATGAACTGACAGAGTGGACAACCATAGACTTGTCGGGAGACCTGGGTTCTAGTCCCATCTCTTACTCAAGTTTGCTGTGTGACCTTGAGCAAGTTGCTGGCCTGCTCTAGGTCTTGCTTCCTCTTCTGTAAAATGACAGCATTGTCCCAGAGATAGAGATGGTCTTTTCTAGCCAAGTGAGCTGGGTGGATTAGCCTGGGGCTGGGGCTGGCAAGGCAGACCCCAGAGCGCTTCTGAAATGGTCTCCTCTGCCCTCAGGTTGTAGGGAACCTCCTGTACTACCGCTTCCTGAATCCAGCTGTAGTGGCCCCCGACGCCTTTGACATTGTGGCCATGGCTGCAGGCGGTGCCCTGGCTGCCCCCCAGCGCCACACACTGGGGGCTGTGGCTCAACTCCTACAGCATGCCGCAGCTGGCAAAACCTTCTCTGGGGAGAGCCAGCACCTGCGAGTCTTGAATGACTATCTGGAGGAGACACACCTCAAGTTCAGGTCTAGGGTCCTAGCACCCTTGTTCCTCCCTATCCCCTTTTTCTCCTCATCTTTATTTCCTCCTTCTCCTCTCTGGAATCCATGAGGAAGAGAGGCATGGGCTAAAGAGAAGAGTTAGTGGGCTGGAGGGGGGATTACTGGAAGAACCCCCGGCGGAGATTAAAGAGGACTGTTGGAGGAAGTGGTTTGAGGGAACTGGGAGAGGGGTGGGGCAGGACCGAAGGGTGGCAGCTGAGGCTGGAGAGTTGGGGTTGGCTTGGACAGTCACTGGAGGGGCCAGAGGAAGGGCTGCAGGACCAAACACTGGGGGGTGCTGACCTGCCCACCCTTTCACACTCCCTTTGGAGACAGGAGGTTCATCTGCCGAGCCTGCCAGGTGCCGGAGCCAGAAGAGCATTTTGCGG
This sequence comes from Macrotus californicus, assembly GCA_007922815.1. Taxonomy (NCBI): domain Eukaryota; kingdom Metazoa; phylum Chordata; class Mammalia; order Chiroptera; family Phyllostomidae; genus Macrotus; species Macrotus californicus. Next base: position 144,240 of record VMDR010000787.1, on the reverse strand, counting down.
TGGACGAGTACTCGGATATGGTGGCTGTGTCTAAACCCATGGTGTACATCACAGTGGGGGAGCTGATCAATACACACAAGGTGAGGAGCTGTGCCCGGGGGGTGCTGGGTAGGTGGGCCAGGCTCTGGAAGTCCACACGGGGTGGAGGGCTGACCCTCAAAGGAAGGCCTGCCTCAGGCCCTGAGTCTCCTTTGCTTCCTCCATGCCACAGCTGTTGCTGGAGCACCAGGACTGGATTGCTCCTGGTCACCACGACCCTCTACATGAGCTCCTGGAGGACCTTGGGGAGCTGCCCACTGTCCCTGACCTCATCGGTGCGTGCCGGGGCCAGCTGGGCTGGCAGGGGGCCTGCAGGGAGCCCCAGGGAGGGATGGACAGGTGAGCAGGGTATGCTCACATGCTCTTTCTAGAGTTTTTGTTCAGTCTGGGATGTGTGCCAGGAAGCTGGTTACACACTTGTCCTCCCTCTCCCTCTGGTCGGGAGATGGACACATGGGCACCACTACTATGGAGAGAATGGACAGAGAGTAGAGAGACCCAGTACCATCATATAAATGGCTGGTTAAATCATGTAAGATGGATGTGGACGGAGATGGGCCTGTCTGGGGTCTCAAAAAGTCTCCCTGATAAGGGAGGGTTTCAGGAGCTATGGAGTGGGAGGAAGCGTGTTCCAGGAGTGGAACACGAGTGGAGATGCCAACAGATAGGAGGGAGCCAGGAGCTCCGGACTCAGGGAAGTACAGCACCCCCTGCACTCAGGGCTCCCGGGCTGAGGCTACTGGGAAGGCACGTCCCTAGTAATGCGAGGGTAAGCTCTGTGGGGAACAGCCCTTCCATGGGTGCTCAGGGTGGAGGGCACTGGGAGGTGCCACAGGGCAGTATGGGAAGGCTTCCTAGAAGAGGGGTGCGTGCAGCAGTGTGTCTACCACACCCCTATCTCTGCACGTGGAAGTGTGTGCTTGTCTCTCACATTTCTCACGTGACTTCAGGGGAAAACGTAGGTTCAGACGGGAGCGTGGACCTGAGCAAACTAGAAGTGTCCCTGACACTTACCAACAAGTTTGAAGGGCTAGAGACAGATGCTGATGATACCGGTGCCCGCAGCCTACTTCTGAGGTGAGTGAGAGTGACCTCGGCCCTCTGCTGAACTGAGCTTTCCGGATCTCAGGCCAGTTAAATGGCCTGTACTGAAGTGGCCATGCCACCTTCTTCCTGGGCTCTCTTGTCCTTAGGAAGTTCTCCGAGGCCTAGCTGGCATTCCCCTTGCTGCCATCTCAGCTGTTTGCCCCCTGGCATCCTCAGCTTCTGACCTGTGTTGTAGCTGAAGGCAAAGGAATAGTTAAGATACTGGCAACAACGTACGTGTGTGTGTTTTTGTGCTGTTTACCAAATGCTTTTCATATGCTGTCATTTAACCTTCGTAACAAAGTGCTTTATAGTCGAGGGAAGAAACTCGAGGTTAAGTGGCTGGCCCAGAGTCCCACAGCCAGTTGATGGTGGGGCTCGAGTTCTAATTCCCTGTTTTTGCCGAGTGACGGTCAGGAGGTGGGCATGGAGCTCAGTTTCCCCAGTTCTGCAAAAGTGAGAGGGTCTCACAGGGGGCTGGGCTGCTCATCCAGGCAGAAGAGAGCCAAGTCACTACCTCGGTCTCCCTACCAGCAAGGCAGCCCCTCTCCATTCATTCACCCAGCAAGCAGGTGAGCTGGGTGTTCAGCTTTTTCTCGCCATCAGAGGCCTTATAGCAGGATGGGGCTAGGGGTGAACACACAGCCAGAGCCACCAACAAGGAGGTGGGCGTCTGGTACATTGACAGCTGAGAAGGGACACCTGGGTTGGGGAAGGTCTCACAGAGGAGGAAGTACCTGCTTCAGCCGAAGGACTCAAAGGAAGACGCTTTGCAGGAGGGCCCTATAGGCAGAGGACACAGGTGTAAGAGACCACAGCGTGTTCAGAATGGGGTAGCTCTTTCTGTATCACAGGGTTCTCCCTCCTGGGTGGCATTCTCCTCACACACACTCCTCCTCACTCTACCACCTCCCTAGTGTCCCTGGCAGCGATGATGCTAGGCAGGGTCCACTTACTCTCTGCTGTCTAGCCAGTCCCATGTCCAGACCCTTCCCCTGTCCCTTACCTCTCCTCCATCAACCCCCTCTCCCTGCAGCACCAAGCAGTTGCTGGCCGATATCATGCAGTTCCACCCTGGGGACACCTTCAAGGAGATACTGTCCCTTGCGGCATCTGGCCCACAGGTACTGTCTCATTCATCTCCACCTCACCCCACTAGCACTACTGATTCCTCTCCCTGGACCCTACCCACAGTCTGCCACAAGCGGATATCTCTGCTCACCAGTAATGAGAGTCCTGGAGGGCTAAGGTCTATGTCCTTGACCCCAGAGACCCACAGGCAGAGAAGAATAGCCCTAGCTGTGGGGAGCCTCGGGCTGCAGGGTCCTGGGACTCCATCTTCATCCCCACTAAAACCAGAGCGAGCTCTGCAGGGACACCAGCCCTTGGTACCAAGTTAGGTGTTGTGGGGGATGCCAAGAGGCGTTCTGGACAGGCTACCTTAAAGAGCACCAAAGGCCTGGTGCTCAGCAGAGAGGGTGGGTGCTTGAAGGCCTAGAGGCAGGGGAAAGTGGTAAGTGGGTGCAGAACAAGGGGCAAATTGGGCCAGCTGGAGTGAAGACTAAGCCAAGGGCTTCCCAGAGAAAAGGCAGCATGGCCAGTAGATGCACGTCCCAATACACAGCTTGGAAGAAGGGAAATGCCCCCAAATACCCTGGAGCCACCCCAGAGCTCAAATGTTGGGAAGTCGCAGCCAGTCTGTCCAGAATCTTTTATGCCGTACTTCTATTTGGCTCTCCCTTGGGCCTCTGCTCCCCTTGGTGTGTCATGAGGCCCTTCTCTATCTGATGTTACACCTTGATGTTCTTCACAAGCCATCCTGGTCTTTCCCCCAGAAGCTGGGCTCTGGGGGCAGTCTTCCAATGATACCCTGAAGTGCCCAGGTTTCCCTTTGTTTCTGGGGCCCCTGGGGCGTGCCTTGGCTTAGGGGCAGAGTGGTAGGGCCTCAAGCCAGAATCTCTGCCCCCCAGGAAGCAGCTCACAAGCGGCTGATGTGCCAACGCCAGGCCTATGAGGCCCAGAACTCAGAGCTGCTTCGACGGCACCGCTCACTGACAGCTGCCTCCCTCCTGCCACTGGCAGAGAAGCAAAGGCGTGTCCTACAGAACCTGCGCCGACTGGAGAGCCTGGGGTTGATCAGTGCCAGCGATGGCTACCAGGGGCTGGTGGACAAACTGGCCAAGGTAATGACCTGAGTCTGGGGTCCTGTGCTTGTGTGCACATGTGTGTGCATAGTATTGGCACCTCAAGGGCAGGCCTCTGCCTGGAAAGTGCCCACCCCAAGTATTCACCAGCTGAGTGAAAGCCAAGAAACCTCCAAATGGTCTTTTTTTGAAGGAAATGTCTTAAAATTAGGGAAGGAGGTATTTATGCAACTATTTCTCTTTTACTAAAAATTAAGTAGCCTTGAAACAGTTACTCCTCAGTGGGGAAGGTCCTAAAGACACCCTTCGAAGGTTGGGATGGCATCCTTGAGATGGTGCTCCTCCTAACAAAAACAGCCTTGAAATCCCCCTCTTCCTGCTTTTCCTGAAGGTCCTCACAGTGAGTTGTTCTTGGGCCTGGGTCAGGCCCTGAGATTCTCCTGCCAGGAATGGCCAACTCCCCCTCCCTTGGTTCCCCAACCCCAGGACATCTGTAACCAGCACAGGCACCGGCAGCAGCGGAAGGCAGAGCTGGTGAAGCTCCAGGCCATACTCCAAGGCCTGAGTGCTAAGACTACCTTCTATGAGGAGCAGGGTGACTACTACAGCCAGTACATCCGGGCCTGCCTGGGCCACCTGGCCCCTGGCTCCAAGTAGGTGCTATCTTCTTCACCTGTGACCTCTCACCCTGCCCATGGCAACCTTTGCCCTCTACCAGCAAAAGACAGCTGGTAAGGGACATCTCCCTCCAGCACAGCATGGCCCTTTCCTAACTCAGGTCTTTGAATCTCCCTTGTGAAGTCTTGGGCTCAGGTGCAGCGCCTTCTTTGTCTCCCACCAGTGAGAAGTCTCCCTCAGGGTCTAATTTTCTTCCTACCAGCCCCAGAAGAGTACATTGTCTTTGGTGGTAAAGAGTTTACTGGATGAATTCTCTGGGGCCTTTTTTCAATCAGGAGCTCTGGGACAAGGAAGAATCAGCTATCTCTTCATTACACTGCTGCCCAGCTCCTGGAGAAGGGTGTCTTGGTGGAAATTGAAGATCTTCCTACCTCTCAGTATGTTTCTTCAGAGGGCAGAACGTCACCCCTTCCTGTCCCGTTACCTGGGAGTGGAGCTCTTGGCTGAGGGCCGGGTAGGAGGGGAAAAGAAGCATGGTCCCTGCCCTGAAGGAGCTGTTAGATTGCCGGGAAAGGCAGGACATCTCCAGACAGAAAGTTGAAGACGGGGTGTAGTCTGGCACCGCTCCAGACACCCCCAGGCAGAGGATGCTGGGAAAGATTCCTGGAGGAGAGAACGTTTGATTGGGGCCGGGCACACATGGGGTGGTGAGAGAAGTAAACTTGGGAGAAGACAGAGCTGGGCCCTGGGAATGACAGAGGGGAAGTCGGCTCAGGGTGACACGTGGCACTGCCCAGGATGAGGGGCAGTGGATGGAAGAGTGGGTCTTTGACTCTGGAAAGATGCAATGGGCCCCATTTTGAATCCTCTTCCTGATAGCTTCAGAAATGTGACCTTTGACATCACTCCTGGAGATGAGGCAGGAAAGTTTGAAGTAAACGCCAAGTTCCTAGGTGTGGATATGGAGCAGTTTCAGCTTCACTATCAGGTGAGAGGACATCCTCATGCTCCCTCAAGACACCTGCCAGGCTTTCGGTGCTAGCCTAATGACAGGTCAACCTCAGGTGACCTCAGCTGTGTTCTCTACCCAATCAGTATCATCTGTTCCTGAAGAAAAGGGTGAGGGTCTGTGCAGCCCAAGCCCCTCTGTCCCCATACCCTGACACAGACCCCACCCGCTGCCAAGCATCAGGAGAATGGCCTGGGCTGGCAATGTCAGAAGTGGGATTAACATGTGAAGCCCTATCGCCAGTCAGGGACTTTACACGGTATCTCGTTTAATCCTCTCCACAGCTCTGAAGCATTATGCCTGTTTACAGGCTCTGAAGCTAAAAGGTTAAGAAGCCAGCCTAAGTCAGAGGCTGCTCAGGAAAGCATTTGTTTTAAATCTAAATCTTTTGGCTCTGCTGTTTTGCCTTTTGAATGAGAAAACTTGTTTCAGGCCTGGCTGTGCTTGAATTGACATTTGGCCAAGTCACTGTACCTCTCCTGTGGCCTTGGTTTTCTCATCTGTGAAGTGGGGTTGCAGTGGCCAGTTCCACTGGGTGACTTTGTAAGTCTCCAAAATGTTTTATAGACTGGCTGGGCCATGGTGAAGAAGCCTCCTCCCTGTCCCTTCCCCTTCTCCTAGGACCTCCTGCAGCTTCAGTACGAGGGTGTGGCTGTCATGAAATTCTTCAACAAGGCCAAGGTCAATGTGAACCTTCTCATTTTCCTCCTCAACAAGAAATTCTTGCGGAAGTGACAGAGGCAATGAGCGTGGTGCCCCCCTAGCCCTTATCTTGCTGGATGCTTTTCTTAACCTTAATATACTATTCTGCTTCCCTGCAGACACCCAGAGCTCCCTAGCTGGGAGGAGTTTGTCTACCTGGCCACAGGAAGAGTCTCTAATTGGCTAAAGTCAGCCTTGCCCCAGAGTCTGGCTATGTGACTTTTAAGTCCCAGAACCTCATAGTTTTCCAGCTAGATGGCAGGGCATGAACCTAGGTGGGGTAGAACCCTGCCCTTTGGCCTGGGAAGGAGATTGTACTCATGTCTGCAGCTGCCCTCCTGTGATCACCCTGATATTACATGCACTGCACCTGCAGCCTTATTTCCTCTACCTTCTCTGCAGACCCCAAGGCCAGGGCCAGGCTCCGTATCCCAATCCCACTTCATCAGCAGTGGGTGTTCCTGCCCTGCTGTGGCCCAGGCCGCCCTGCTGCTGTGACCCCTCACACCCAGGAGGGGACAGACAGTGTGTGGCAATACCCATGTGGAGATGCGGCACTGTTACCCTCCATGCTGGCAAGGCAAGCTGACCCTCCATTAACCTCAAATCCCATTCCTTTGTTTATGGTCTGTTTTATATGTGGATCACTAGGCTGCTTATTCTCTCTCCCAACCTTACACTTTGGATTATGGTTTTAATTCTTTCATCTTTTTGAGCTCAGAAAAAGTTCTCATTTCCCTTGTTCAAACTGATATTTATGCCAATCTTTTATACCTTGTATTTAAAGTCACCTTAGGTCACCCCAATAAATTCAGTTTTAATAAAAAGACTCAGGGTGAAAACCTGAAAAGATAAAATGAAGTCACCTTAGGTCAAGGGCAATAGTCCCACTCATTATTTCAGCTTCGTACAGTACAAAGAGCAGCCTTTCCTGTTTCTCTTTCTCCCTCAGGACTCCTGTACCTTAGAGTTGACTCAAATTCTTCCAGTTTTGATAATCTGGAGTCTTGTCTCTGCCACTGTCTCTCTTGTCCCCACATCTACCAACTTCCTGTCCCTGTTCCCCTTCTGATTGCATTTCAATTAAAGCCACTGTTACTCCACATCTGTTGTTGACCCTTATTTCATTTGCATAGAGCAGGCCTCCGTGGTCTTGGACAGATATTTCCTGAGAGAACCACAGAGTCCTTCCTACAGCCTCCCTAAGCCCCCTGCCTGCCTGCCTCCCATGAGGGACCACTCTGCCCGCCTGAGCTTGTAAAAGCTTAATGAGATGTGGCATTTATGCCTCACTTCCCTCCTCGGAACGTTTCAATTCTGTTTTCATCAGCCACTCTGAAGACTAAAGCTAGAAGAGGAGAAACCAGTCCGGGTTCTACCCCACCTGTTTTGCACACGTTTCCAGCAGGTTCTTTTCCTGAGCTGTGGGTGACGACACCAAAGGTGCTTGAGCAACAGCTCCTTAGGTGTTACATAAAACCCCTCTCCATGAGGAAAGGCCTCCTCCTCCCCTCCCTGTTTCCTGAAAGCAGGGAGGGAAGATTGTGGAGGAGGGGACAGGGCAGATGGCTGCCCTGGTATCTGAACTCCCAAGTAGCCCATGTCAGGCCTGCACAAGTTTGCCTGCTGCAGCGTGCCTCCCTGCACTCTGTTCCATTATGTCACTCAGGATTTGTCTTGCTGTCACATTCAGTCTCAGTCACATCCTTTCCCCCTCTTAACATGTCACAGCAAAGACTTCAGTACTGTCTTGTTCTGGGTGACAGTGACACACAGCAGTAGATTCAAGTTTCTATACATGATCCGTCATTAAAAATCTCACACCGAATGACTCCAACACTGTCCCACTGTGATGCTCCCCTACAGTCACATGATCTTGGCCCCATAGAGCACACACAGAAATATCAATAGCTATCATTATTGAGGGCCTGTCATGGGTGGGATATTTATATACACTCTTCACAACAACTCTACAAAGATGTGTGATCACTGTGTTTAATGCAACAAGTAAGTAGGGTTGGGTAACTAACTACCTTAGGTAGTAAGGGACACCTTACACAGCTGGTAAGAGGCAGAACGGGGTTTTAAATTCAGGTCCACCCGTTCAGAATTTATATCCCCCAGTATTTTCTGTTGAAAAACATTTCTACTTCCTTAACCCACTCTTTCCAGCCTACCCCTACTCTTCCACCATAAGTGATGGTCTCTGATGAGCTTCAGTCTATCAGTGTCCTTTTCTAACCTTCAGTGCTCAATCTGAGATAGGGGCACTCGGCTCCTGCAGTGGGGAGTATACACTAGTGCAGCCTCTGGAGAACAGCGGTGAGATAAAGGCAAGTGCAGGGTGCCTGGACTACTCGATGGGCAAAGACTAGTCTTTCTGCCAGATGGCTCTGTGACAACTGGGTGTCCACACATGGAAGAATGAAATTGGACCCCTACCTCACACCATTTATAAATATAGATCACAGATCAAATTAAATTAATTAAAATGGATTATAGACCTAAATGTAAGAGCTAAAACTATAAAACTCTTAGAAAACAGGTACAGCCCTGGCCAAGATAGCTCATTGTCCTGATATGCCAAGGTTGAGGGTTCAATCCCTGGTCAGGGCACATACAGGAATCAACCAGAGTGCATAAATGTGTGGAACAACTAATCAATGTTTCTCAGGTCAATAAAAAAATTTAAAACATACAAGTTTTTGAGACTTTGGATTAGACACTGGTTTCCTAGGACACCAAAAAGCACAAGTGACAAAAGAAAAATGAGATAAATTGGACTTTGTCAAAGTTAAGAACTTGTGCTTCAAAGGATACCTTCAAGATAATGGAAATACAACACAGGATGGGAGAAAACATTTACAAATCATATATCAGATTAGACACATAACCCAAATGTATGAGAACTCTTACAATTCAAAAATAAAAAAATCCAATTAAATGGACAAAGAATTTGGATAGCTATTTCTCCAAAGAAGATATATAAATGGCTAATAAGCACATGAAAAAAATGCTCATCATCAGTCATTAGCAAATGCAAATTAAGTCATGAGATGCTGTTTCATCCCCATGAGGGTGGCTAAAGTAAGACAGGCACTAACAAATGTTAGTGAGGACACACAGATCACAACTTATGTATTGGTAGGAGATAATAAAATTGTGGAACCAGTTTGGAAAACAATTTGGTAATTCCTCAAAATTTTAAACAGCATATGATCTAGCAATTCCACTCCTATTTTCAATAAACCCAAGAAAATTGAAAGTGTATGTCCATACAAACTGTACACAATATTCATAGCATCATTATTCATAATAGCCAAATGGGAAAATAATTCAAATGTCCATCAACAGAAAAATGAGTAAACATAAAATGGTATATCCATACAATGGAATATTAGTCAGCCATCAAAGTTACTATCATCCAGACAGAAAATTCACAAGGAACCAGCAGCCTTAAATGATATAGACAAATGAATTTGATATTTTTAGAATATTTCACCCCAAAACAGTAGAATATACATTCTTTTCAAATGTGCATAAAACATTTTTCAGAATAGACCACATGTTAGTCCACAAAACAAGTCTCAGGTTTTAAAAGCTTGAAATCATACCAAGCATCTTTCCTAATCATGCTGGTATAAAACTAGAAGTCAATTACAAGAAGGAAACTGTAAATCACACAAACACATGGAGGCTAAATAACAAGCTACTAAACAATGAATGGGTTAACAATGAGATCAAGGAAGAAATCAAAAGATAACTTGAGACAAATGATAATGAAAACAGAAGGATCCTGCCCTGACTGGTGTGGCTCAGGGGACTGAGAGCTGCTGGCCTGCAGACTGAAGGGTCGCCAGTTCGATTTCCAGTCAGAGCACATGCCTGGGTTGTGGGCCAGGTCCCCATTTGAGGGTGTGCAAGAGGCAAACGATCCATGTTTATCTTCCCCTCTCTTCCTTCCTCTCCCTCTCTAAAAATAAATAAATAAAATATATATTTTTTAAAAAACAAGGACCCTAAATCTATGAGACACAGCTAAAGCAGTTCTAAGAGGGAAATTTATGGCAATACAAGCCTACCTCAAGAAACAAGGAAAATCTCAAATAAACAATCTAACCTTATACCTAAAGAAACTAGAAAAAGAGCAAAGCCCATTCCATCTATGTGAAATGTCCAAAGGGAGTAGAAGGAAGGAAATAACAAAGATCAGAATGGAAATTTAAAAAATAGAGTCTTAAAAAATACAAAAGATTAATGAAACCAAGAGCTGGTTCCTTGAACAAATAAAATTGATAAAACTTTAACCAGATTTATCAAGAAAAAGAGAACCGAAATAAATACAATCAGAAAGTGACAGAAGTGACAAACTGACACCACAGAAAAACAAAGGATTATAACAAAATACTATGAAAAATTAAATGCCAACATATTGGACAACCTGGAAGAAACATAAATTCTATGCAATCTTCCAAGTCTGAACCAAATGAAACAGAAAATCTGAACATACTGATAACTACTAACAAAAGAGTTTTTTTATCAAATCAGTGATCAAAAAACTCTCAACAAATAAAAATGTCCTGGACCAGATGGCTTCACATGGTGAATTTTGCCAAACATTCAAATATTAACACCTATCCTTTTCAAACTATTCCCAAAAAATTGAAGAGGAGGGAAGGATCCTAAGTTCATTTTATGAGGCCTGTATTACCTTTATTCCAAAACCAGACAAAGACATGACAAAAAAATTATATGCCAAGATTGCTGATAAACATAGATGCAAAATACCTCAACAAAATATTAGCAATACAGTAAAAAGATCAAGCAGGATTTATTCCTGGGATGTAAGATTGATTCAATATCTGCAAATCTATTAACACGAACACCACATAAACAAAATGAAGGATAAGGACTTCTGGCTAAGATGGAGGCATAGGTAGATACACTGTGCCTCCTCGCACAACCAAAAGAAGGACAACAACAAGTTGGAAAAAAAAAAAAAAACAGAACTGCCAGAAAATTGAACTGTATGGAAGTCCGACAACCAAGGAGTTAAAGAAGAAACATTCATCCATACCTGTAGGAGGGCCAGAGACAGGCAGCTGGGCAGAGAGGACTTGCAGCAAGGCAGTGGCGGAGGACCAGGGGGGGCAAGGCGGTGGCTGGTGGAGCTGGCAGTCCCACATTTGTGTGCAGATAAACCAGGAGGAACTACTGGAGAGTGAGACAGACCTCGAAACACAGGGTTCCAGTGCAGGAAAATAAAGCCTCAAACCTCTGACTGAAAAAATCTGTGGGGGTTGAGGCAGCAGGAGAAACTCCCAGCCTCACAGGAAGAGTTCACTGGAGAGACCCACAGGATCCTACAATGTACACAAACCCATCAACCAGGAATCAGCACCAGAGGGGCCCAATTTGCTTGTGGGTATCGGAGGAAGTGATTGAGAAAGCTGACTGAGAGCTGAGCAGGGGCATTGTTCCCTCTCAGAACCCTCCCCCACATACAGCACAATGCAGTGATGTGGGTTGCCCCGCCCTGGTGAATACTTAAGGCTCTGCCCCTTATTACATAAAAGGTTCTCGGAGACAAAAAAAAAAAATGGCCCAAACAAAAGAATAGATCAAGCTCCAGAAAAAATACAACTAAGAGACGAAGAGATAGCCAACCTATCAGATGCAGAGTTCAAAACACTGGTAATCAGGATGCTCACAGAATTGGTTGAGTATGGTCACAAAATAGAGGAAAAAGTGAAGGCTATGCAAAGTGAAATAAAGAAAAATGCACAGGGAACCAACAGTGACGGGAAGGAAATTGGGACTCAAATCAATGATTTGGAGCACAAGAAAGAAAGAAATATTCAACCAGAACAGAATGAAGAAACAAGAATTCAAAGGAGAGGCTTAGGAAACTCCAGGACAACTTTAAACATTCCAGTATCTGAATCATAGGGGTTCCAGAAGGAGAAGAGGAAGAGCAAGAAATGAAAAACTCATCTGAAAACATAATGGAGGAGAACTTCCCCAATCTGGTGAAGGAAATAGGCTTGCAGGAAGTTCAGGAAGCTCAGAGAGTCCCAAAGAAGTTAGACCCAAAGAGGCACACACCAAGGCACATCATAATTACATTACCCAAGATTAAAGATAAAGAGAGAATCTTAAAAGCAGCAAGAGAAAAGGAGAGTGTTACCTACAAAGGAGTGACCATAAGACTATCAGCTGATTTCTCAAAAGAAACCTTGCAGGCAAGAAGGGGCTGGAGAGAAGTATTCAAAGTCACGAAAGGCAAGAACCTACATCCAAGATTACTCTAGCCAGCAAAGCTGTCATTTAGAATGGAAGGTCAGATAAAGTGCTTTCCAGATAAGGTCAAGTTAAAAGAGTTCATTATCACCAAGCCCTTATTCTATGAAATGTTAAAGGGACTTATCTAAGAAAAAGAAGAAGATAAAAAATATGAACAGTAAAATGACAACAAACTCACTACTATCAACAACTGAACCCAAAAAAAAACAAAAACAAAAGCAAACTAAGCAAACAACTAGAACAGGAACAGAATCACAGAAATGGAGATCACATGGAGGGTTATCATCAGGGGAGTGGCTGGGGAGAGAAAGGGAAAAGGCACAGGGAATAAGAAGCATAAATGGTAGGTAGAAGATAGACAGGGGGAG
>VMDR010000787.1:0-131871 GCA_007922815.1 Macrotus californicus | reverse complement strand
AGAATAGTATAGGAAATGTAGAAGCCAAAGAACTTACCTGTATGACCCATGGACATGAACTAAGGGTTGGGGATATGGATGGGAGGGGGTATGCAGGGAGGAGGGGAATAAAGGGGAGAAAAAAATGGGACAACTGTAATAGCATAATCAATAAAATATATTTTTAAAGAATGAAGGATGAAAACATGATCATAACAATAGATGCAGAAAAAGCATTTGACAAAATCCAGCATCCATTTATAATTAAAAATGCAGTAAAGTGGGAATACAGGTAATATATATCAACATAATAAAGGCCATATATTAATGATTTTCAAACCTTTGATCTCATGGTGCACATAAACTAATTATTAAAATTCTGTGGCACACCAAGAAAATACATTTTTGCCAATTTGATTTTTTAAAAATGGTATAATTTTGATTCATTCACACAGAATGGCTATTGTCTTGTTGGCTATTGTTATTTTTCTATTTGACAATCTAAGGGAAAAGAGGACAATGTCTCAGACTAAATAGGACTTGCATGTTTTAAAAATTCTTGTGGCAGGCTGGTTTAAAATCATGCCATATGTATGACAAACCCACAGCTAACATCATAGTTAATGGTAAAAAGCTAAAAACACTTTGTTTAAGATCAGGAACAAGACAAGAGGGCCCACTTTCACCACTCCTATTCAATATAGTACTGGAAATCCTAGCCACAGCAATCAGACAAGAAAAAAGACATAAAATGCATCCAAATTAGAAAGGAAGAAGTCAACTGTTATTATTTGCAGATAATACACTATACAGAGAGAAACCTAGAGAGTCCACAAAAAAGCAACTGCAACTAATAAACGAACTCAGTGAAGTAGCAGGATACAAAATTAATATTCAGAAATTGGTTTCACGTTTAAACATCAGTGTCTATCAGAGGAATTAAGAAAACAATCATATTTACAATTGCATCAAAATAATATCTAGAAATAAATTTAACCAAGGAGATAAAAGGCCTATAGTCAGAAAACTATAAGATATTGATGAAAAAGTTGAAGAAGATACAAATAAATGGAAGCATACACCCTGCACAATGACTAGGAAGAATTAACATTGTTAAATGTCCATACCACCCAAAGCAATCTATAGATTCAATGCAGTCCCTATCAAAATACTAATGACATTTTTCTAGAACTAGAACAAATAATACTAAAGTTTACATGGAACTACAAAAGACCCTGGATAGCAAAAGCAATCTTGAGAAAGAAGAACAAAGTTGGAGGTATCATGCTACTTGACAGCAAACTGAACCGCAAGACTATGGTAACTGAAACAGCATAGTACTGGACTAAAAATGGACACAGGTCAGTGGACCAGAATAGAGAACCCAGAAATAATCCCAGGCCTACCAAGATCTGTACGGAAATTTCCAGCCATTGTTAATATAACTGTGCAGCATTGATGTCGTCTGGAAGCCAAGGAGAGTGGACTGGAATGCACATGCATGAACAATGACAACTTCACTGTATTAGTCAGTGGGGTGGTAGACGCCGTTGAGTGAGACTGTGCACTGTGTGGCCGTTGCATTCAAGATGAATCTGCATCAGATTTTGCATTAAGCCTGAACATTCCTCCACAGAAACTATTTGGATGATTCAGAAGGCTTTCAGGGACAATGCAACGAGTGCAGTGCAAATAAGAGTGTGGCCCAAAGCTTCAAAGATGGTCGAGAACATGTTGAAAATGATTCACGTTCAGGAAGGCCTGCAACAAGCAAAATACCTGATAATGCTGAACTTATACAGGCTGCAATCAACTAAAACCGGCAACTGACAGTGCAAGAACTGGAAGCTGATCTGGGGGTTCCAAAAACTACTGTGTCTGTTTTGACACAGGATCTTGGCATGGAACGTGTTGTGGCAAAATTGGTTCCACGGCTTCTGCTACCAGAGCAGAAGGAGCATCGTGCTGCAGTTGCTGAGGACTTGATTGAAACCGCTACCAAAGAACCAGATTTCCTCAAGAAGGTCATAACCAGACATGAATCGTGGCCTATGACTATGATCCAGAAAAAAAGGCCCAGTCGCCCCAGTGGAAGTCACCTGGCTCTCCATGTCCGAAGAAGGTGCAGCAAAGTCGCAGCAAGCTCAAGACTGTGTTTTGAACAGTGGAAGAGACGCTGGGAGAACTGTGAGAGGCCCCAAGGTGCCTACTTTGAAGGGGACTGAGGCGTCATTGCCCTATGTACAGTGTTTCTTGTGTCTTCTTCAATAAATGCCTCTATTTTTCATATTGTATAGCTGTATAACTTCCGGACAGAGTATGCGGTGAAATCATGACAAATGGGGCAAAAACATACAGTGGGGTAAAGACAGGCTCTTCAAGAAATGGTGTTTAGGAAAATGGACAGATACATGCAAAAAAACAAAACTAGACCACTTTCTTACACTGTAGGCAAGAATAAACTCAAGATAAATTAAAGGCTGCCCTGACTGGTGTGGCTCAGTTGTTTTGGAGTTGGCCCATGAAGCAAAGGGTCAGCCATTCAGTTCTTGGTCGGGGTACATGCCTGGGTTGCAGGTTCAGACCCTGGTCAGGGCTGGTGCAAGAGCCAATCCATGGATGCTTCTCTCACATTGATGTTTCTCACCCTCTCTTCCTCCCTCCCTTCCATTCTCTCTAAAAAAAATAAAATCTTTTTTTAAAAAAAGAGATAAATTAAAGACTTAAATGTAAGACCCAAAACCATAAAACTCCTCGAAGAGAACATAGGCAGTAAACTCTCTGACATTGCTCTTAGTAGTATTTTTTTTGGATATGTCTCCTACGGCAAAGGAAAAAGGAAAAAGAAAAAGAAAAAATAAACAAATGGGATTACATCAAACTAAAAAGTTTTTGCCCAGCAAAGGAAACCATGAACAGAATAAAAAGAGAAAATATTGCCCTGGGTGGTGTAGCTCAGTGGATTGAGCGTGGGCTGCGAACTAGAGGGTCGCCAGTTCGATTCCCAGTCAGGGCACATGCCTGGGTTGCAGGCCAGGTCCCCAGGGGGGACCAAGTGAGAGGCAACCACACATTGATGTTTCTCTCCCTCTCTTTCTCCCTCCCTTCCCCTCTGTCTAAAAATAAATAAATAAAATCTCTAAAAAAAAAAGAGAGAGAAAATATTTGTAAATGATACATCCGATAAGGGGTTAATATCCAAAATATATAAATAACTCATACAATTTAACACCCAAAAGACAAACAATGAGATTAAAAAATGGGCAGAAGACCTGAATAGACATTTCTCCAAAGAAGACATACAGATGGCCAAAAGATGTATGAAAAGATGCTCAACATCACTAAGCATCAGAGAAATGCAAATTAAAACCACCATGAAATACCACCTCACACCTGTCAGAATGGCCATTGTCAAAAAATCAACAAACGTGTTGTCAAGGACGTGGAGAAAAGGGAACCCTCATGCACTGTTTGTAAGGTTGCAAACTGGTGCAGACACTATGAAAAACATTATGGAGGTTCCTCAAAAAATTGAAAATGCTACTGCTGGGTATTTATCCAAAGAAATCTGAAACACCAATTTGAAAAGATATGTGTATCCCTATGTTCCTGGCAGCATTATTTACGACTGGATAAAGAAGACGTGGAACATACGCAGGGTGGGGGGAAAGTAGGGTTAGAGTTGTGTTTATGGGAAACACAGAATTTATTCTTGTATTATTATTTACTGTTATATTATTTTCTATTCAGGCAACTGTAAACCTACCTGTGCCCCACCTGTATGTAATGGAATATTGCTTGGCTGTAAAAAAGAATGAAATCTCACCATTTGCAACAACATAGATGGATCTGGAGGATATTATGCTAAATGAAATAAGTCAGACAGAAAAAGAAATACCATATGGTTTCCCTTATATGTAAAATCTAAAAAAACTAAATAAATATATAAACAAAACAGAAACAAACTCATCGATACCGAGAGCAGACTGATGATTGCCAGGTGGGAGAAGGATTGGGGGCTGGGTAAAAAGGCGAAGGGATTGAGAAGTGCAAACTGGTAGTAACAGTCATGGAAACGTAAAGTGCAGGTTAGGGAATACATACAGTCCATGTGGTGTCAGGTGGGCGCCGGACATACTGAGGGGCTCACTTCATAAGTTGTGGAAAGGTCTAACCACTATGCAGTACACCTGAAACTAATATAATATTGAATGTCAACTGAAATTGAAAATAAAAATGTTTTCAGAGGAAAGAATGTTACACAATTTTTAAAAAGGAGTGAAGTAGCCCTGGCTGGTGTAGCTCAGTGGATTGAGTGTCAACCTGTGAACCAAAGGGTCACTGGTTCGATTCCCAGTCAGTGTGCATGCCTGGGCTGCAGGCCAGGTTCCCAGTAGGGTGCGTGTGAGAGGCAACCACACACTGGTGTTTCTTTCCCTCTCTTTCTTCCTCTCTTCCCCTCTCTCTAAAAATAAATAAATAAAATCTTAAAAAAAAAAAAAAAGGAGTGAAGTACTGATAGATGCTACCACATGGAAGAACCTTGAAAATATTATGCTAAGTGAAAGCTAGACATGAAAGGTCGCATAGTGCTTGCTTCTGTCTATACAAAATGTCCAGAATAGGCACATGTGTAGGAACATAAAGGGCCTAGAAAAAGGAGAGAATGGACAGTGATTGCTCTTGGGTATGGGTTCTCCTTTGGGGATGCTGAAAATGTTCTGTAACAGTGGTGATGGCCGCACAACTCTGTAAACACAGTAAAGACCACTCAGTCGTATACTTCAAAAAGGTAACTTTTATGGTGTGTGAACTCCATTTCAATAAGCTGTTTTTTTCATGGTATCTGAACATACCGAGTATGGAACTTTTCCTATGGATATACTGGATAAAAGAACAGAGAGCCCTGGAGTATTTGTGGAGGTATTGTTTATAATGGCAATGATCTTAGTAGGGCAGCCACCCAGTGGAACACTAGTGACAATGATCTAGATCTGTGTGTACCAATGTGAAAAGCTGTCAATGGTCTATGTTGTTTGGAATGATACACAAGAAGCTTGGCAGTGGTCACCTTTGGGGAGTAGCAAGGAGGGGAAGTATCTTTTTTGTGCTCTTACGTTACAATGAACTTACGTTAATCTCATGAAAAGGAAAGCCAAACACCCTCCGGCTCTGAACTGAGTTGTGAGCCACAAGGTTGGGTGGTAGGTCCCTTGAGCTGCTGCGGGGCTGCTCAGAGTAGGGTCCAGAAGCTGCTTCTGGCCCACGACCAGACAGGCAGAAACTGAGAGCAAGCACTTAGGAATGTCCAGCCGGCTGCCAGTCATTTTCATCCTTGAATTGAATGAGATAAAAATGAGTGTGTATTTTATAGGTCCTTTTCATTTCATTTTTCTAGTAACTAGTTGTTATTGTATGTCACAAAAATATCAGTCCATAACAGAGTGAAATCTTTAAAAAACTGCTCTTCACTATAGACAGAGGAAACCTGTTCTAGAGGCATACATTTAGTACTGTGATATAAGAATTAACACTGTTGAATTAAACAGACTACTGGAGTAGCTGAGATCATGCAGTATATGCGATGTTGAATTCTTCTTCATTCATTTACCCATAAAAACATTTTTCCACGTCTTTAAAATTTCTTCAAAGCATTAATAACTATGATAAAGCCCATATATGATGGGGGATCCCCAAAAAACAGAATTATCTCCTGGAGGGTGGGTCCTTGTAGTACAGGCTTCCTCCGCTAGGTGAGTGTTCTAGGAACCCATCTGTATCAGTGTACCAGCTGGTGGTGTTGTGAGAGGCTGTGTTTGGCTTCAGTGAATTTTTTTTTGAAGACTCAGTATGTTTGCTCTCTTCATGACGGGTGACTTACAAGGGCGCCCGCCCACACTGCGCTGAGTGTTCAGCAGTTTTTGACCAACAATGTCAGATCCCCATGCCCCACCCTCCCTATTCACCCAATCTCTCCCCAAGCAACTTTTTTTGTTTCCCAGGATGAGAAAAGTCCTCAAAGGGAAACGTTTTGCTGATGAGAAGAGGTGAGAAGAAAAAAAAAAGAAATAAAAACAGCAGAAGCACTAAAAGTCATCCAAACTGATGAGTTCAGCCCTGGCTGGTGCGGCTCAGCGGACTGAGTGCCGGCCTGCGAACCCAAAGGTTGCCGGCACAAGAGGCAACCGCATCTCTCACACACTGATATTTCTCTCCCTCTCTTTCTCCCTCCCCTCCCTCTCCCTAAAAAGTAAATAAGTAAAATCTTTTTTAAAAACTGATGAGTTCAAAAACTGTTTTGAGCAGTGGAAAAACTGTCCTGATAGGTGTATTGTATCAAATGGAGAGCACTTTGAAGGTGACTGAAGTGTAAACACATAAGAATAAATACACAATTTTTATAAATGAATTCCAGTTTTTTGGGGTCCCCCCCTGTATTTACTGTATTTAACATTCCTATAATATTGAAGTTGTTTTCTATTTTCAATAACTATTATTAATAATTCTGTAATGATATCGTTGTATATAACATCTTTACTTACATTTTTAATTATCTCCTTAGAATAGAAAGCTAGAACAGAAATAATTAGAAAAAAGAGCAGGAACTTAAAAATATCATTTTTCCTTGGTAATAATACATATTTATTATAGAAAATGCAGAAAATATTTTAAGAGAAGACCTGACCTGCATGGCTCAGTGGGTTGGGCAATGTTCTGCAAAGTGAAAGGTCACCAGTGCGATCCCTGGTCAGGCACATGCCTGGGTTGTGGGCTGGTCTCCATTTGGGATGTGAGAGGCAACCAATGGATGTTTCTCTCCCTTTCTTTCTCCCTCCCTGCCCCTCTCTCTGAAAATAAATAAATATATATATTTTTTGACAGACCCTGCCTCAGGTTTATTTGCACAAACACCACAGGAGGACCCCAGCCCTGGGGGCACACCAGTCCTTCTGTCCTCACATCGGCAGACAGAGGTCTCTACTATGGAGCCTTCGCAGGGGCCTGGGCACCTCCGGGAGCCTGAGACTGAGCCTGAGCTGGAGCCTGAGCCACAGCTGCATCTGCAGCCTGGGGCTTGGTTTGGGCCTTGGCCTTTGGTGGGCAGAGCTAGAGACCCTTGGCGATGCGGCCCGAGCACGTTTCCCAAGCTTGGGGAGAGCAATGTAAGCAAGTCGACTGAGCTTGCGGCTGCTGCCCTTTGGGATCTTGGGCTTGACCTCCTTGGACTTGACCAGGGCCTTGATAGCCCCAGCACGTGTGCTCATGGCCTTGGCGTTGTTGGCCTGCATCTTCTTCAGGCCCTTCTTGTTGTACTTCTTGGCAAAGTGCATGTTCCTCAGGAACTCGGGATCCACCCCCTTGAGAGATTCATATCTTTGCGATCGGGGTTTCTTGATGCCATTTCTGTGCCGTTTTCGGGACTGGTTGTGCGTGGTGTGGTTCTTGGACTTGGCCGTCTCTGCACCTGGAGGACAAGACTGGCAATCAGGGCTGCGTGCTTGCAGCAGGGCCTCCCTGTGCTGCCCCAAGCCCATTGCTCTGGAAGCGCCTGAGACCGGAAGAGAAAGAGCAATAAATAAATATTTTTTTAAAATATTTTAAGAGCAAAAGAAAAAAAAGGTGAAAATAATTCACGATCCCATCACAGAATGATAAGCACTTGTAACATTTTTATGTATTTTCTTCCAATCATTTGTTTGGTTCTTTTTTTTAAAAAAAGATTATTTATTTATTTTTAGAGAGAGGGGAAGGGAAGGAGAAAGAGAGGGACAGAACCATCAATGTATGGTTGCCTGTCACACGCCCCCCATGGGGGACCCAGCTCCCAACCCAGGCATGCGCTGTGACTGGGAGTCGAACCTGCGACCCTTTGGTTTGCAGATGAGCACTCAATCCACTGAGCCACACCAGTCAGGTTGAATCATATTTGTAACTAGAATCACATTATGCATATTAACTTGTAACCAGCTTTTTTCTCACTCAGCATCATAAACATTTTCCCATATTAAATGAGATATACCATAATTTAATTACTCAATTCACTACAATGTAACCATCTTAGATGGTTTAAGTTTCAATATATAAAAGAATGCCCGTGTTGCAAATCTTTTGTGGCATTGCTCTCTCTTCCTCTAGGGAACCGACCCTCCTTCCCTCCACATGACAGGTGGGGTTAATGGCTGGTGGAATCAGCCTTGCACTGACCAGACCATGGGTTCAGGACTCTAGCACAGACACTAGACCCCTTCCCCTCTACCGTGGGAATTTGAATTCTGAGGGCAGAGCCCAGGAAGGAAAGCCAAGTGGAGCTGAGTCACCAGCTGGCAGCACCCTGGAGAGATAGCCACCAGTATCTGGTACTGGGACCCCCAGAAGGATCAGTGTGCCATCTTCTCCAGGTCAAATCATGTCATTCCTTACAACCCTGAGTGCCACTCAGCATCTCCCAACAGATCCCTACTTGCTGAAGCTCCTTGGACTGTGTTTTGTCATTTACAAAGACTCCGTCCTGATTGGCTCTTGCACCTAAATCTTTGCGCCCGTATTTATTTCCTTGGATTGTATTTCTAAAAGGGAAGTTGCAGCATCAAAAGGTAAGCACTTTATATAGAATCTTTTTACATGTGGCCTAATGTCCTCCAGAGAATCTGTACCAATAACAGAAAGAAAGAGTTCCCAGAAGGAGAGAGAAAAGTAGTACACCCTGCTGGGGCCCGTGGTCCAGGGTCCAGAAAGCAGCTCAGCCAGACTCTTGCAACTCAGTGCAAACTTGCCCTTGCTGTGGCTTGCAGAACCTCTCAGTGTTGCCTAAGAGCCCTTTCGCCAAAAGGATAATATGGATTGCCAAGTGCAATAGAGTGCCCTGGACTAGATCCTGGGACAGAGATAAGGGCTTTAATAGGAAAATCAAGTAAAGTCTGGGGTTTGGTTAACAGTTATATGTTAATATTTGTTGCTTAGTTTTGGCAAATGTGATGTAAGATATTAACCTTAAGGAACCTGGGTGAGGGACAAACAGGAACCCTCTGTACTGTGTTTGCAACTTTTCTGTAAATTTAAAACTGTCCCCAAATTAAAAGGTTATTTAAAGTTGTATTGTACCACACTGGCTTGTGTGGCTTGGTTGGTTGGAGGGTCGTCCTGTAACCAAAGGGTTGTGGGTTTGATTCCTGATCAGGGCACATACCTAGGCTGTGGGTTCCACGTACGAGCCCAGGTCTGGGCGCATACAGGAGGCAACCAATCCATGTTTCTCTCTCTCTCTCTCTCCTTTCCTCTCTGCCTAAAAGCAGTGAAAGCCTTGGCTGGTGTGGCTCAGTGGATTGAGTGCCAGCCTGCAAACCAAAGGGTTGCTGGTTCAACTCCCATCATGGCACATGCCTGGGTTGCAGGCCGGGTCCCTGGTGGGTGGCACACAACAGGCAACCACACACTGACGTTTCTCTCCCTCTCTTTCCCTATTTCTAAAAATAAATAAATAAAATCAATGAAAAAAATTCCCTTGGTGAGGATAAAAAAATGTTGTATTGTACCAATTTATAGTCCCACTAAGAAGGAACAGAAGTTGTAGTCTTACCACACCCTTGCCAGCAGCAAGTATTTTAAAAAATTCAGTCCTTCAACAAATATTTATTAACTGCTCTCTAAGATCTGCCAGGCACTACCTGAGGTACTTGGGCTCCATCATTAACAAAAGCAGACAGAGCAATGCCCATATGGCGCTGACAGCATGGCAGGTAAAGACAGGTACATCAGCATGTCAGAAGTTATGAGCACTTTGGCAAAGGCAAAGAGCAGAATAAGGAATAATACAGTGAAGGAGAGGAATGAGGAATGGGCTGCAATTTTTAATAGGGTGATCAGGAGTGGTTTCATTGAGGAGAAGACATCTCAGTGATGACTTGAAAGAGGTGAAGAGTAAGCCATGTACATACCTGCAGGAAAGGTTTGAGATAAGATGTGGAAAGACACATTATGTATGGCCTTGTAGATGCCATACCAGGTGTGGCAGAGACACTCACCCAAAACTCCATTTACCCTGCTACATGTCCCAGCTTCCTTGCAGTTTAGGCAGGACTGTATGACTAGTTTGGGCCAAAATGTGAGTGAAAGTATAGTGTGTCACTTCTGAGTCTGGCAATAAAAATCCCAGCCCTGATTTGGTGTGGTCCAGTGGACTGAGTGCCAGCCTGCAAAATGAAAAGCTCAGTTCCCAGTCAGGCCACTTGCCTGGGTTGCAGGTCAGGTAACCAGCTGGGGGTGTGCAAGAGGCAACCAATTACACATGGATATTTCTCTTTCTCCCTCCCTTCCCCTCTCTCTAAAAATAAATAAATCCTTTTAAAAAACCCCACACGTGCTCCTCTGGTCTTTCTTTCCCTGATGTGGTGTCTGTTCCTGATGGCACAGCTACAAGAGGCAGCACCTCTGTCAGCCTGGGTCCCTGAGTGACTGCAGGGCGGGCAAAGGTGTGTTCCCAATTGTTCGGGAAAAAGACAGGCAGTTATGATTATTACAGTAGCTTTACTAACTCAAAAGAATGTCACAATGCAACTGTAAACCTACTTTTGCGCGCCTCCCCCCCAATGTGGAGCACGGCCCTCCTTACTAACCTGTGTGTGACATGTGTCATGGGCTGAGTCACCAGCCGGTAGCACCCTGGAGAGACAGCCACTGTCTGGCCTGAGATGCTGATTGTGTTAACCTCCTGAGAGAGCTGCCGAGGGTGCTGATCACCGCGGCATGATTTAGCTCCCCTGCCCTGAGAAGGAAGGACTTAGCTTTCACTTAGTGTTAACTGTGGCAATTGTTGTTAATTGGAAAAATGCAAGAGCCTTGTTGTTTAGTTTCATTTCTTTGATAATTAGTAAATGTAGCAGATTATATTTTCTAAGATGGCCATAACAAAATCTGCCATCCCCCCATGCTTTTCTTGTTGTGACATTGCCACCTATACGTCTTATCCCACTGGAAGTTCATCAGGGCCATAACACGCATGTAGCTGTCCTCTCCCGTGGTAGCAGTGTCTTCTTCTGGAAGACCTCCTGAAGGACCTTCCGGAGGCTCTTCTTGAAGAGGGTCCCCCTTTTCAGAAACACGCCCCTAGTGGTTTCCTTGATTTGTTTCTTTTTCATCATAGATTGCCTGTAAACAGATAATGTGCCACGAACACTCCTCTCTGTTAGTGAAAACCTTTCAGGGGTGGGGTCCATGTTTTCCAACATTTTAAGGAGCAATAGCTTCTGTTAAGCCTTCCACTGTGAATTTCTTCATCTTTTTCTCCTGCAGTTTCCTTTTCTCTTGCCTCTCCTTCAGCTGTGTGCTCCTGTTCCAGTTCCAACACCTCCCCATCAGCCAGTCTTCAGGAACTGCCTCCAGGAGCTTCTCGATGTCATCCTCAGCCACACTGGGTAAAGCTGTTTGTGGTTTACCATCTCAACCACAGCCTTGGCGATTTTCTGTGACCTTTGTGCTACAACATCATGATGGCTTCGACATCACTGCTGATAGAAATTCTTTTGGCTCCCTTATAATCTTATGGAACCACCATCGTGTATGCCGTCCATCACGGACTGAAAACCCTTATGCAGTACATAACTATGTCATGATATTCGATATTTGCATATATTGCAAAATGATCACCACAATGAGGGGAAGTACTTCTCAGTCTTGAATGCTTACATTCAAATCACCTAGGAATTTTGTTAAAATGCACGTTGTGATTAGCAGGTCTGGAGTGGGCTGAAATTCTTGGCAGTTCTACAGTCTCTCAGGTGATGCCCACCTTGAGTAGTCAGGGGCTGGCCACCCCCAGCTAGCTCCAGATGATCCCTGCCTTCTCCTGTAACCTTCCAAAAGGTGGGGGGGGGCTCAAGCTTGGAGTTTTGAAAATCTGTCTTTCCCTCCTCTGAAAGATTGGAGCCTCCTATTTTTACCTAA
Source organism: Macrotus californicus (assembly GCA_007922815.1). Lineage (NCBI taxonomy): Eukaryota > Metazoa > Chordata > Mammalia > Chiroptera > Phyllostomidae > Macrotus > Macrotus californicus. The sequence goes on along the minus strand of VMDR010000787.1, from coordinate 119,952 downwards.
AGTCTTTTGACACCTCTTCTATTCTCCAAAATTCCTCACAGACGGGGGCAAGGCCCCATAGCCATCTGTGCACATTCCCTCCGTGCCGCCCCGAACTTCACGGGGTGGGGATAGGAAGTCATTGAATGAACAGGCTGTAGATTCGATTCTCACCTTTCCAGAACTTCACTTCTCTTATTTCCGTTTTCAATATCTGTCTCAGGAGAAAAACAGGAGGAAAATAGGAGTTGGAAATCGTTTCCCCTTTGTCTACTGTCACCCGTACTTCACCTGCTTCAGCAGAGGACTCTTTTGGGGCCCTTTCTTGATATTGTTGCTTATTCTAAATATGACCGACCTCCCCCTGGCCCCTGCCATGAGAAACAGAAAACTCTAAAATGTTCCACAAACCTCTGCCAGACTTTGGGCTTCCTGGTACTATTCCAACAGGTTTACACCCCTGTGAATTTGCTCTTGGTTATATGTAGTCCTCTTGTCCTGCAGGGGATGGAAAGAGAGGGGCTTTGTTGCCAGGCACCATACATACATTATTTGCATTACCTCTTGTAATCTTTGCAGCACCTTATGAGTATCACTCTCACATTGTCACTGAGGAAACTAAGGCTCAGAGAGGGTCAGTGACATGCCTAAGATCACACAGCTAGAAATGACTGAGCTGAGATTAGGTTTTGGCTTTGTCTGACCCAGCCTTCTCTCCTGGCTTTCTCTAAACCTGAGCAATTCCAAGGTCTGTGTATGACCATACTGGATCTCTGAGTGGCCATTTCTTCCTCATTAGCACTTTCAAACATTGAATTCATAAGGGTATTGTCCTAACTATGCTCTGGAGTCCTTGGTCCCTCCAGTATCCCTGTGATCAGAGTCAGGGTTCTACTCCTGGGCAGCAGTGAAACCGTTTTCTCCCTTCACCCTTCACTGGGTGCAGACAGGCCTGGGCTGGAGTCCCAGGGCGGCTTCTTGCTGTACAAATATGAATATGCCCTTTAACCTCTCTGATCTTCACTTTCATCCTCTGTAAATGAGGGTGATAATTCTATGTCAGGTGGGCTATTGTATGATGATAAAAACAGTGTGTACAATGCCTTTCTGAGTGCCTGGCACAAAGCAGGGATGAAAACAAAATGAGGTCATACTTGTCCCTCTTTTGTCCCCAACTTCTTCTCTTTCTCATGGGTCAGGCCTAAGGTAGCCTCTCACTGGCCTGTGTCTTCTCGGCAACACAGCCCTCCAGGGTCGGGTCTGGAGTGATTGAGATAGAGGGCTGGCAACCTCCCAGCCCTTACTGAGAGGAGGGGGCTGAAGCACACACTGTTCCCTGTGGAACTGGGGACCTCACCAGGATAGACAGCGAAAAGTTTCAACCAGTCCGTGCAGCATGTGCGGGTGGGGAGTCTGGTGGAAGACCAGAGCCTGACCCCAGCGGGCAGACTGGCACCATGCAGGAGGGGCTAGGCGTGGCGCGGCACACAGCCCACCCCTCGTCACTTCCCCGACACCGAATCATAGGTGTCCAATAAGTGCTGTTGAATGAAAGTGCTCATTGTGAATAGGGGCTGAGCCAATGGGAGAAGAGTGGTGACGGCCCGGCGTCAACCCTGAATGGCAGCCAAAGCTACTTCCACAGACCTGCTGGAGATGCCGTTGGGTAGGTGACAGGGCTAAAGGAGAAAGAATGGTCTTCTCATTGATGGTTACCTCTGCAAACTCTTGTCAACCTAAAAATTAGTTTAAAGTAACAGAATAAAAATAATGAAATACAGTGGAGAACTTCAGCTTTGAGAACACAGACACCCAGATGGGAGGGACCCTGTTGCCAGGCTGCCTCTCCTCTGTGGAGCGTCTGTCTGACTAGGAGGCTGGTGCAGGCTACAAGCGGCTTCTCCTCTTTTTCTGTCTCCGAACAAGCTGCTGCCCTCAGGCCTCTGCATTTCCACAGAGGCTTCTCTACCTTTTAGCAAATGGGGCAGGTCCTTGACCCTTCCTACCACCCTGTGAAAGATGTTGAACCTGGCCTTTCGTCCCCTTGCCCTTGCCCCTGCCAGTCCTCTGAGTCAGTCTAATGACGGTCACGAGGCACGTGCACACAATCATGGCATTCTGGAGAAAGGCCACAGACTCACTAACATGCTTACAGAGACACCCTCCTCTCTCACTGTCGCTTTGTCCACCCTGCTCCTTTACATCTCCCTGCCTTCCCTGTGTCAGCGGTGCCAGGGCTCCCTCCTATGCGCTCCAGGTATACAGCCTTCTGTTGCTTAGCAATGGCTTGCCTCTTTCTGGACTTCAGCAACCATCTTGAAGTTCTAGTAGCAGCTGCAGCAGGAAAGCCAGGCTGGACCTCCAGGAGCTGCTGCTGACAGGCCGTGTGTAGGAACAGGCCCCAAAATAGGCCCAAATATGAAATCCAAGTTTTCTTTTTAACACTCAGGACCCACAGTGGCTCCTGGAAAGTCCTGCCATGCTCCCCTGGCTCCCCCTCCTACATTGGGCTTCCTACCCCATGTGTCTGCCCTTCTCTCTGCCCTGGGGCTCTGAATCTGTCTCTATGGTCTCTCCTTCTCTGGAGCTTGAGGCCCATTGTCCTTTTGTCCATACTGTAACGCCATATCCTTGTGTCTCTGGGTCTCTGTGACTGCCCCAGCCTCTCTTTGGGCCCCTCCTGCTTAGACAGTATAACTTACAGTCTCCCCTTCACTAACACAACCCCCTCACTCACCACCTTCAAGGACACAACCCCATGTTGCTGTAACAGCCATGATCACACCCCTTGTTACAAGAGGATGGGAGGGTGGCACAGAGGAGGCCCCCAGGGAAATCCTGCTTTGGTCACTTAGCCTGCCCTGGACTTTAGCTTCGATGGAAACTGACCTTAGACTTCTGGCAAATGAGAAGACTAGGCCCCCAAAAGAAAGCAGGTCCTTCCTGCTGCTCCCTCTCCATCCTCTCAACTGCAAGATCAGAGACTTCAGGAGGAACGGCACCTGCACAGGCCCAGAAGAGTGTTCCCAGTCCCCAGCTAACAGAGTGCCCTCCAGTCGCCCCATCTGTGTCCTCTGACCTGACCTCTTTACCTACACTCCCCACCACCCCATTCCCTTAGACCTTGATGCTTGGGTCTGACAATATTGTCTCTGGGTTAAGAACCAGGACAAGAAAGCAGTCAGCAAAGAGACAGCTGAGAGAAAATACTTACAGAGTAAAGGGAGAGAGGTGGAGCTCAGCTCCCAGGCAGGCCTGGTTTGACAATGCTGAAATGAGGGCATGAGGGAAGCTTGGGGAGGGGGCGGGTCCTAGATTCTGCCTTCTAGCAGAGGAAGCAGGCAAACAGCAGATGGAACAGAGGAGGCAGGAGGCCAGACCAAGTGACCTCACCCAAACTCTCTTGCCTGCTGCTATTGCAACCTGGCGAGACTCCCAGCTCTCCTGGGTCCCCAAGTAGGAGAGCTTTTTATAGTTCACTCCCCAACTTTGGTTTGAATAATTAAACAAGATGGACAGAAATAGCAACTGGACAGCAAAGGCAGTTATTTTGGGGTTTTCTGGAACACAGAGTGCTCCTGGGCAACACCCCACCCCTTCAGGGGGAGGAGCCAGCATCAAGGCCGATCGGAGATTGGGAGATTCTTGAATCTCCCCCTACCATCTCACTCCCTACCCTCTCCCCTCGGCAGGGTCTCACTGCTTCTTTCTGGTCTTCAAGGAAGGAGAAGGCTCTCACTGCCTCTTGCTCATAGCTCCTCCCCTGGCAGGAAGTCCCTTCTATTGTCTGTCAGCCCTTCTACTTCAGAGATGGGAGCAGATATTGACAATGAAATCAACAAGCAGCTGCAAAACAGGCGGAACCAGGACCAAGTGGCTACTGCTCCTCTAGCCAGGAAGCTGGAGTCAGGTTTAGGGGGTCCTGTGCCTCCTGCCCCCACTATAACTATTGTAAAGCTGTGGGGGAATGTAGGGGAGGGGGGTGAGAGGCAGAGCTGGAGAGAGGAATTGACAGGGGTGGGGAGGCAGTACAAACTAGGATCCAGGAAAAAGGCCATGCATGGATTAGTGTCTGACTGAGGAACTCCGAAGGGGCAAGAAGCTCTCCTCTTCCTGCTCCCTTTTAGTGTCCTGTGTCCCTGGCAGAAGCTCAGCCTGTGTTTCCCCGGACAGGGTTTTAGCAGCTGAGCTGGGGATGGGGAGAGGTGAGGAGGCCCCCTCAGGTCTCCATTGCAGGCCAGTCATTTGCCGCTTGTTTGCATAATACTTTTGGTTCATCCACAGAGATTAGGGCCTCACTTCAACTCTACCTGAAGCTCTACCACAGAGCTTAAAACCTGGGCATAGAAGGGACATTTCCATTTTCTCCCTTTGGGTAAAACTTCAGGGGTGGGTTAGAGGTCAGATTTCAGGAAACACTGATATCATTCATTCATTCCTGTTTATTCATTCAGCAACATTTTAAAAGCCCCAGCTATAAGCCGCCCATTGTGTTGGTGCTGGGAATAATTAGTATTAGCAAGGTCCTTGACTCAGGGAACTCGTAGTTCAGTGGGGGAAATGGCTACCTTAAAGCCTATTCCCCGCCATTATGTGGGTTTGCTATGCAATACATATCATACAGGCACTTCCAAGAAATTGTCACATTTAATCCTCATATCAAGTCTATGGCCTAAGGAACATTAGCCCCATTTGACAGTTATTAGAACTAAAGTGAAGAGACTTGTCCAAAGTCACTCAGCTACTAAACAGTATAAATGGGATTGGAACCCAGGTTTACATGACTGCAAGTTCTGTGCTCTTAACACTGTCCCAGGGTCACGAATACGTGGAAGGAAGATACAGGTTCATGAAATGTTGTGGGTAGGTGTTCAAAAGAGAGATTGTTTTTAGTTGCGGGTATGTGCTATGCATGCTCAGTGAGGCAATCAGGGAAAGCCTCCTGAAGGAGGTGCCTTTGTACTGGCTTCTATTCATATCCACTAAGTGTTTTGTTCTTGGTGCTGGGGATACCAAGTGAACAAAGCCCTTACACTGTAGACATGCTGGGCAGGAATAGAGGAGAGGCTGAAATTGTAAAAGGGCTAGTCTTCAATATCAAGTCTTCTTCACCCTCAGAGTTGTCCTGCTCCTTCTGGGTCTTTCTTCCAGGCTCAAATATTCAAACTTCTAGAGGAAAGGCTGGCCCCCTACTCTGGGAAGTTCTTCCTAACGTCTATCTTTCATTTCTTCCTGTTCCAATAGACTTTCCCACCTTGCACTTCATTTCTCTTTTCCAAGGCCAAATCTCACAGCAGTAACCGGGTAGACCGAAAGCTTCTGGCCCTTTAAGGCCACTTTCTTCCCCCCACGTGCCGTCTGGTTGGGTTGGCGACGCTGACGCACGCCTGACGTCAATGGCAGCTGGCGTGGTCTGGGCACGAGGAGCGAAGTTGGAATGGGGGTTGGGGGCGAGAGCAAGAAGGCTGGTATTTGCATTTAAAGGGGCCATTCCCGGATTAGTGATCAGGACTTAAAAGAAATGTGTATTTAGCAACTTGACGTCTTGGACTACGGGGCAAGGAAAAGGCGTGGTACAGCTGAAGTCTCTCCTGGAGCGAGTTAGCAATGTCAATTATGTCCTTCCGCGTAAAGGGGAAATAGTCCGTCGGTGCCCCGGCTGGAAGCACGTGACTTGGAGGGGGTGGTGGGGAGGGGAGAGGGAAGGAGGGAGGAGCTGGGAGAAGACTGTCAGGCTTCGTTTCAGCTGCCCCCACCCCCACATCCTGCCCACCCTCCTGCAGCTGCCACCACATCCTGCCCAGGCAGGGAACTCATGTGGGGGGCACTGACCTAGGACCTGGCTTTGGCACCCCTTCCCTGCCCCTTTCAGTTGCAGGGTAGGGCCTCTGATCTTTGCCCCAGCCGGCCTACCCCCGACACAGCTTGGGGCACAGCTGCCTGCCTGACTTTTCTTCCCTACCCCACACCTCCGGCCTGTGGAACTTGTCCAGAACTCCAGATCAGAGAGCTCCATTCCTGGGCTAGTACGGTTATCAATGGACAAGTAGAGGTGTTCAGTAAAGTTTTTATAATCTGAACCCAGATGCAGTTATACACACAGAGGCATGTAACAGACATTTGCTGAGCATGTGCCATGGCCAGGCCCTGCAAAGCCCTACAGACCCAAATTTGAATTAAACTGCTGCCCTCAAGGAGCTCAGGATCTGATGAAGAGGAGTAAATTCGAAACCAAAAATGTCCGTACAATATGATTTGTACTGATGGGGCAGAGATACTCAGAGTAGAGAGAACTATGCACCAGTAGCGGCACAGGTGGATGCGCAAACCATATGGAGAATGTGTACACAGGAGGACCACCAGAACTCATGTTGATGGCCCTTTCTCTCACAGCAACATGTACAATGTGGGGAGAGGTTGGGGACTTTGCTGGGATCACTGAGAAACTGGAGGAGTGATCTGCACAATGAGATGGATGAGATGGATGGAGGTTGGAGGTGAAGACTGTTTACCTGACTGTGGGGAGGGCAAGAGGGGTCACCAAGCATCCAGACAGAGACTGAAACAGCAATAATGGCTCCCCAGAGATATGAGACAATGCGCAGGAAGAGAAGCAGCCCTTGGGGATGAAGAAGACCTTTCCAAATTAGGTTAAATTAGGGATGCTTGGGGAGGCATGAAGAAAGGGGGCTATTGATGTCACTGCTGTATAGACTTATGAAGATGAGACTGTACAGAGGAGTTTACACATGCTTTGTAGGACTTAGGCAGTTGTCTTTCTGACTCCTGGGGGATTTTTTTTTTTTTTTTTTAGCAACTTTGGGCTGTAGATGATTTTTCTCTAGGGAATTTGGGTTGGTAGCCAGAGGGAGGGAAGGAAGAATGAGATACAAGTGTCTGAGACTGCTCAGGCATTTTCCACCTAGAGGATTGTGGGATGGGTAGTCCAGGGGCTAGAAGAAAAGAATGCAGTGAGTCACTTTCAGGAAGTCTTTATTATAATCTGATTTCCAGCAACATTACTCCCTAGAATCTGTCTTAGTCCTCCATGGATATACAAATATGTAAATTCTATCCCTCAGTCTCTCCTACTCTGTTCTTTAGTGAATTATCATTACAGCATCCCAGGTTCCAGGACATTCCACCTCCCTTCATAACTCTCCCCCCACCCCCCCATCCCCACCCCCACCCCCACCCCCTTCATTTGTCCCTCCAGCTCCTGGCCCTTTAAAACACCCTCCCAGGTGACTCACCTTCCTTCCTCATTCCTTTGTTAAGGACCCAACATTCCAAGGCAGGGAGGACTAATTGGCCAATCACAGCCTTGGCAAACCTGCCTCTGGCTGGAGATTGGCTGGAGCTGTGGTTGGCGGGAGGCTCACCACCATAGGTCTATAGGAAATTGGGGAGGGGGTTTCTGGGAATCAGCCCTGGGCAAGAAATTTGTTCAAGGGCTGCTTCTGTTTTTGAGAGAATCCTCCTAGTAGAGCTGGGGCCAGAGAGGTCTCTGGCTTGGAGAACCTCAAAACTGGAGGCTGGTGGAGAACCCAGTTCTCTAGATCCCCTGGGGGCTTGGCTGCCCCACTTTTTTTTTTTTTCCTTCCTAGGACTCAATGGTCTGAGGGCTGAGTTCCCAGGCCTGTTCCTAAGAAGCCTTTTCCAGCAGCCCTGGATCTCTCCAGTCTCAACATTCTGCTTTCCCGACATCGGAAACAGCCGGAAAATAAACACCCTGATGACTAAACGGTTTCTCCAGCAAGAGCCTGGGGAAGCACTAAAAATAGAGGCTACAAGTGAGGGGAGGTTCCCCACTTGAGGGAGGGAGGGTGCACTTTCCCATCCTGCTGCTAACAGAGCCCCAGGCCTGGCACAAGGCTTCTCAGAGTCCTTGGCGACAGGACAGATGGGCTTCTCTTGCCTACCCTTCAGGGCAAGGTAGCACTGGCTGGTAGGGAAGACTGACATCTTCTGGTTCTGGGACCACATCTCCCAGATATAATGGGGAGCTGAGAAGCTACATTTGGGGACAAAGTGGGACACTTTAAATCAGGTTTCCTGAAGGAGGAGCCAGGTGGAAGGGTTGGAAACTGAGGCTAAGGAAATAGGAGTCTGCTGGCTCCCTGTCTTAGGACATTTAAGACAAGCCTATTTGCAGAGCAAGTCTACTGAACTTGTCTCCTTTGAGGCTTGTATGTCATAATGGATCTAAAAGGGTCCTTGCAGTTCGGCCCTTGAGTTATTATAGTGCAGCATGAGGTACTGTTCTAACTAATCTACTTGTAGGAACTAATTTAATCTTCATGCCAACTTTATGAGTTAGGTACTATTACCACCATCTCCAATTTTACCGATGAGGGTCATGAGGTACAGGGCAGTTAAATAATGTGCCTGTGTTCACAGTTCATAAATGGGGGAATAAGGCTTTGAACCAAGGCAAGCTTGACTACTACAAAGTTGATGCTTCCGATCACCATGGTATGCTGGCTCCCTCTGTATATGCTAGTCTTTTCAGCACTTAACCCAGAATATCAAGTCTTTGTCCAGTAAATCAAAGCCAGCCAGATAGAAATCACGGTGTGTGAAGAACTGAGTGCCTTTATGTTCTGCAAGGTTCTTTGAGATCTAAGCCAGATCCCATCATTTCCTCAAGCTCTGGGTAGAAAGCAGAACTTAGAAGGTAACAGAGATAGATGCTGGAGAAGTCTGACCCGTATGACATCCACACTCTTGTTTAGGGCATGTGAAGATTCACCACACCCTGGAGCAACCAGGAATTTTTATTTATTTATTTTACAAAGCTACTACTGCTTCTTTAATAAGAAGCTTTTGGGCGTTTCCCGAGCTGGGGAAAATTAGGGTCCCGCCCCTTTAAATTGCTCCCTTTGGCTGTAAGTGCTTTGGGGCCGCAAGCTCGGGGATTAGGTCACCCAAGAACTATGAGCTGTCGCTTTAAGTTACTGGGCGTCTGTCGAGCCAGGCCCTGGTAAGGGGGTCTGTCACAGGTAGAGGGAGCAAACGAGCTCCCTAGGTAACCCCCAAAAGTGAATGTGTCCCTTTAAGTGAGCTTCGGCACACAGTAAGTGGGGGAGATGGAATCTTTTAATCGCTTAATGTCTATCCTTAATTTATCTATTTAGACTCCCACCTCCCAATTCTCCTGGGGCTTCGGCGGGTAAGCTGTCGGGGTAGCTTTGGTGTCTATGAGAGTATGCACACAGCGCGCGGAGCCTCCCGGAAAAGGACCGTCTTAAGTGTATGGTGGCAGCAGCGCTAGGCGGCGAGGCGGCGAGCTCTGAGGGGACACCAAGAGCGCGGCCCGATCCCTTTAAAGGCCTCTGGGTCTCACCTCCCCACTTTGCCTCAGTTCTTCCCTCCCTCTCGGCAGGCGGAGGGATCTGCAGCTCTTGGTGCTACAGCCTAGCTTGGGCAGGAGATGGGGTGGGGGCCGACCCGGCCCGGCCCGGCGGGCTCAGGGAGCGAGGGGCGGAGCCGCGTCTCCGGGCCCTCCCCTGCTTAGGGCCCGCCCCTGAGCTTCATGGGTTCCTCCCATTGGCCCCTCGTCTGTCCATCACCACTTGTTTTCCCACCCCTCAAGCTAGGCTGAGCAGTGCCTACGTCGGCCTTGACTCCCGGGGGCTGGAGGAGTTACCTTTGGAGCCTGAAAGGAGGAAGGAAGCAAAATATCAACACAGCCGAGGCGGCTCGGGCGCTCGGCCCCGGTCCTTCGCCTGCCCGCCGCCCGCCTGCCCGCCCCCCACACCCACGACGGGGGCCCAGGCTCCCCGGCACCGCCCAGGGCCCGCGTGGACGCCGGCTTCATTTGTTATTCCCCCGCCCGGAGCTGCGGCTTCCCGGTGTTGAAGATCCCCCGGACTAGAAGCGAGGGATACCTCTTCCCAGTCGTGACACTCCCCTTCCCCCAGCAGGGCCGGTGAGTAGAGAAAAATAGTGCGCCTGTCGCTTTAAGAGGCCCCCTCCCCCACCCCTCCCTGGAGTTGAGGTGGAGGGTGGTCCAGACCGTCCCCTTGGAGAGGTGGGATGGGGTGGCCTCCTGGGCCGGGAGGAACTCGCAAAGCGGGCTGTGTTTTCGTGTGGCGTTTGTGGGAGATTACATGGGGGACTGTTTGTGTTGGGAGTCGGCTGTGGGGGAACAAGTGGAGCGGTCTCGGGTCGGGGTGAGGACCGGCAGCTTGGGAGTGTGCTGGACTGTTGGTGTCCGGGTGTTCCGACAGTCTCCAAGTGGTCTGGGAAGGGACGCCATCCTCAGAGGGGCCTCCGGTGACAGCCGGGAGCGACTGACATTTTAACAGCCGGCCCCCCTCCCTCTCCCTCCTCGCGCAGCCTGTTCCCTCCTCCTTGGCCCGAAATGGTGCAGAAGGGGGCCTGGGAGGGCGGCGGGAGGGTGGGGGCGGGGGAGCCGCAGCTGTTTGGGAAGCGGGGGAGGGAGGGGGGCATGTTGTTCAGATGACACCCGGGTGGTGAGTTGGGGTGTGTGAGTGTGTGTGTCCGCGGCCCGGGTTTGCCGGGTTCTTCTGGAGTTGGGACGCGGAGTCACTACGGAGGTGGACACACAGGATCCTTCCTTCGAGTCTCCTGGCCCGCTTCCGAGACCCCCGATCTGGTTTGTCAGCAGCCCCAGCTGGGGAACCCCTGGCCAGAAGTTTGCAGCTGTGTGACATCTGGGCAAGAGTTCTCCAGTCCCTCTCTCCACCTATGGCAGGCCGAACTGAGCCTCAGACTCGGGGGTCTGGGGAGTGGGTTGGGGGCTTTTGGGGAGGGAGGGCCAAGGAGACTAAGATGCAGCTAGTCTGTCTTGCCATCCTATCAGGCGGCCATCCTATCAGGTTTGGGTCTTACAGACATGGGGGAAAGGGGCCTCATTCCTCAGTGATTCAAACTGACCTCTCTGAAGACTCCTTTGAGATCTCTCTTGTGAGAGGAGGACTCCTAGGTGTAAGCAGGCTTGGAGCCACAGGCTAGGTTATCCCAGATTTGTCCTGAGTAGGAGGCTCTCTGTAAGTCCCCTTAAGTAGTGCATTGTTGATGGGTTAGGGGAGGGTACAGTGGGTGGATCCTGTGTCTTCTATTCTTTGCCCTGCTCCCTCTTGAGGTTTCCTTGTAGGCCTTGATTTTGGGAATGGGGGAGAGTTGGAGGGTGGTGGCTCATCCTCCCCTTCCCCATGGCCCTTCCCCATCCTTTCATTGGGTCTCCTAGGCCATTCAGGTGCCAGCCTTGACTATGGGAAATTTGCCATCTGGGGCAGTGACCTTGGGCTGCTCTGCCCTGGAAATAGGAGGGGAGCACAGGATTGAGTGTTCTGAAGTTAGGGAGCTGTCTACCTCCCACTCCCCTCCAAACCCCCAACAGTGGCCAAGAACATCAAAAAGACACATGTCAGTGTTCACAGATGTCCACCCGCCTGTGGCTGAGGGTCACACCTGCTCCAGGTCTTAGTCTGGCTGTTCCAGCTCCCATGGCCTGCCTGGGAATGAATTTCCTTCTGGTGATTTCCCAGTGTTGGGCAGGAGGTGGGGGGGGGGGGTGAGATGAACGTGAGGGTGGCTGAGGACCTGTTTCTGGGAAGCTTATGTGTAGTTCGTTCCCCACTTGCCGGAGCATAGATATTTGGACCTTTGTGGACCTCTCAGTGATCCTGTTGTTGTAACTGCCATGCTCCCAACATATTTAGTGTGTTTGTGTGCACATATGTGTTTTTAAGGGTGGGGGGTTCTGGTTTCTCTGGGGAAAAGAGAAGCTTTCACTCATACTCCTCTAGAGACCAGAAAGGTTGAGCATTTTATCTAAGATCGCACAGCAAATCTGTGTCAGACATGGGGTCAGAACTTGAGTCCCACAGCCAGTCTTTCAGACACAGCTTCCTGATAGGGACAGACCGTAGGAAGGAAGACACAATCCTTGTTTTTGGAGGCCCTGGTCCCAGGGGAGAAGCCAGACCTAGTCAGAGAGCATCATGACCCTTGTGCTGGGGGATGGGCATGGGAGGCGGGACTAGAGCCTCTGTCTCCTGTACCCAGTCCCTGGAACAGGGAGGTGGAAGACATGAGAGGAAGGCAGGAGCTTCCCACTGTCCACCTGACTCTGTACCTGCTGCCTCTGCGCTGGCGGAGCCTGGGCTTCCCTGCTCTGCCCCTCTTGGCTACTGGGTTTTCACCTTAGCTGGAAGATACACTAGTCCTGCTGGCTGCTGTTATATAATCTTGCTCCAGCAGTTTTTTTCTTAAAAAAAGAAAAAGTCTTCCCTGGGTATCTCTTGGGAGGTGAGATGGGAAGAGAAGGTGAAGGGTAGACTTCCAGGTGGTAGGCTGGAAGACCAGTGGCAAGGAGGCTTGGGAAGGCCCCGGCCCCTGAGATGGATGGGGAAGAAGAAGCTGTGGATTTAGACCCTTGTTGATTGTTATCTATCCTCTCCCCCTCTGATCCTTCCCTGGGATGTTCTCTGCTGTGGGTGTCACTGGCCCTCTGTTCATCCTGTCACCTTTCTCCTTCTGCCAGCTGGGCCCCCTTCCCTTTCTGGTTGGCACTGGGTCTGGAATCTCAGTGCTTATCTTGGTGCTGGCCTGGTGTGGGTGGGCCCTGTGTCAGACACGTTGCCAACCACTTTTGTACCTCTGGGGACAACGGGAGTCAGGGACAGATGGGTGGGTCCAGCATTTTCTTAGTTTTATTTGGAGCCAGGACCCTTGCTTCTCTCCCCCTTTAGTCCAGAGGATGGTGGCGTTACTGGGGAAGATGAGTCCATGAGGTGGGTAATAGTAGTGTCCACCTATTGGCCACAGGTCAGAGTTGCTGTCCGTCTGGGTTCTATCAGTAAGTATAAGGACCAGGTGTGGGCCTGGAACCCATCATCAGGGGTTAGTTAGATTTTAGGTCTTGTGGCACTGGTGTTAGATTCTCCCCACTGCTTGGGACTGTGCTGGGACTCTCTAGACTTTCTGAGGCCAACTGGTGTGAGGCAATTATCTCCCTTTTACAGGGAAGGAGGAGATGGTGGTGAGGCCAGCATAACCTCAGCATCACTGTAATCACTGGTGGCTTTTATGAGCCAGTCATGGGGTCGGAGTCCGGCCAACTGTCTGTCCCTCTGTTCCAGTTTGGTGACTTACTCATGGGGGGAGGGGGAGGTGTTAGGTCCTAGTAGCTCTGTTCTGGAAGCTGGACACCTTGCTGTGTTGTGGTTGATACTGCCCTGTCTGTCCATAATTGCAGCAGGCAGAATGGAGCTTAGACCTCAGGAAGAACTTCCCAGTGGAGCTAGTTGTTGGAGAGACAGATGTTTCTAACTTGGCTTTGGAAAAAAGGGGATGTCAAAGCACTTTCTTCTTCAGTGGTTCTTGGTGGCTCTGCTGAGAGCCCTTGAACTTTGGCCTAGTGGGAATGGTGCAGTTTGGCTCCTGGAATATTTGTTTCACTTCTCTCCCCCTGCCTGGGGCTGAAAGTGCTCTGAGGAGAGTTTGTCCTGGAGCTGTGGGATGGCTGGCCTGTGGACTAGCAGCAGGACTGGGTGGCGGTCTGTGCAGATAGGTATGCCCAGATGTACCTGGCAGGCCCACAGCATTTAGTGGCACACGTGCATGAAGGTGTGCAGCAAATGCATGTGGGTGTGGAGGCACCCACGGAGCAGCTGCTGCCCTGTGGGGGGTGAGGGGTAGGGATATTGAACGGCAAAGATGATTAAAGGATTGGAGGCTGGGGATACAATGGGGGGAGGTGGAGGCAAGGAAGTGAAGGTCACGCAGGAACTCTGAAGAGACAAGGGCTGACCGGATTATGAGGGATGGAGGTTAGACTACACATGGGCAGACCTAGAACATGGCTTGTGAGTTGCGGAGCCCTGGCTGACTTCCATCACTGCCCCTTACATCCCCACCCTCCCCCATTTCTCTCTCTGTGGCCCTGGCTTAGCCTGCCTCTGTCCCTCACACTGGCCATGTGTCCTTGCATAGGCAGCTTTCCAGATGTATAGGAGTTTTGCCTAACCTTGTGGTGATGAGAGCGCCTGGGTGTTTGATGGTTTGTCCCTGGTCTCTGTTGCCCTTCCCATTCATCCTGATGAGCCCTGTCCCCTCTGAGGTATCAGGGCTGCACCTGAGCCCTCAGGCATTTGGGGGCAGATCCCTGGCTTGGGTAATCTCCGAGGCCCTTCTCATCTGATTTTTCCTTTTCCTGGAGCTGTGGCCACAACCTCCCCTTCCGGGGAGCCCAGCCCTGCTCCTGGCCAGACATGAAGACAGGGAGATGCAGGCATTGACTCTGCATAGAACCCTGATAGTCTGGAAGAAGGGGGGAGGGGCGTTGTCCCTGCTGTCTGATCTTTTCTTCCTTCTCTTCTAGGCTGGGAGGGGAGGGACTTGTCCAGCGCTCTGGCCTGTTGCTGGCCACACCCAGGCGGGACCATATTTACTCATTTAAACTCACCCTCCTAGGAGGCTTTGGGCTGTAGCCTGGTCACTGACCTTGGCTTGGTGCCTCTTGCTGGGTGCTCTGGCCACGATCGTAGGAGTTTGGCAGACCAGGAAAGCATATAGAGAAGGAGCGTGTTTTTGCCCCTGGTCAAGAGAGCTTTACCCCACTCCCCCTGTTTTCCAGTGTACTCTGGAGACCAAAGAACTAAAACTTTTGAGGTCCCTGGGGACTGGAGGAAGGAAACTCCCATTTGTTGTGTACCACGCTCTGTACTGGGCATGGAAACGTATGAAGACTTGCTTATTTTTCCCCACAATTGTTTTTATGGTTGGGGAGGCCACATCAGAGGGTTCAGTGACTTGCTCAAGCTTTCCCAGTGGGGAGTGGTTACGGGCTTTTGTCTGAGGTTAAGGAAAGGGTCCTGTCCTGCAGGGGACGGTGAAACCTGTGGCCCAGGGAGACCCTGAAGAAGGAGGAGGGTACGGTGAAGGGAAAAGTGGGCCTGGTAGGGTTCCCGGGCAGAGGGCAGAGGGTTAAAGTTCCGTGGCAAGTGGAGAGGAGGTGCCTGGTGTCCCTGAGAAGGTATTGTCTTCTTAGGGAGT
The DNA here is from genome assembly GCA_007922815.1 of Macrotus californicus. NCBI lineage: Eukaryota > Metazoa > Chordata > Mammalia > Chiroptera > Phyllostomidae > Macrotus > Macrotus californicus. The sequence goes on along the minus strand of VMDR010000787.1, from coordinate 104,946 downwards.
GCCATAGGAGAGAGCCCCCAAAGCAGGGGTATGGAAGGAGAGATGAATGACAACAGAGACCCCTCCTGGGGACCCGTTAGTATCCCCTTGAGTTGCCACATGAGGTGGATGAGGAAAGAGACTAGAGCCAGGAGATTCGAACCACCAGAGGCCTGGGCTGTGTGAAGACAGCTGGCATGGTGGACAGGAGCCTCCCAAGCCCCGAGCTTCTGGGAATCTGCCCTGCAGGGAATGTGCCATAATCCCAGGTGGAGGGAGACCTGCCTGCTCTTAGTCCAGGTCACTCAGGGAAGCACTGTGCTCAGCATTCAGCCCACCTCTGTCACTTACTCCTGGTGACTCTGGGCAAGTGTCTGCCCAGCTCCAAGTTGGTTTTCATTTCTGTGGAAGAGGGGATATCTAACCTGGGAAGGAAAGGAGGTTCAATGGGAAAATGTGTGGAACTCAGTACAGAATGGGTGCTTAGAAAGTGGGTGTGTCCTTTCTTCTAGACATCAGCTTTAATTTGGCCTAGGGCTTGCTGGCTGAGGCAGCCCCCAGAAGGTGGGATGGGGGCAGGTGGTGTCCCAGGTAGGGACTTGGTATCTGTGTTAGGGAGGAGAGAAGCAAATGAGGAGGCCCTGAGGGGACCTCCAGGCCTAAGGTTAGTGTGACCCTGAGACGGTCTTGGGAAGCTGAGCACAGCCCTGTGTTCCCCAGCCCGTTGTCTCCTGGTCTCAGGACCCCTCCACACTTTGCCCATGAGCTTACCAAATCCCTTGAGCTTCATGTTCTTGATTTTCCTGCTCCCTCCCCACTAGCAAATATTTGGGGTTGAAGGTTGGGAGAACAAGAAATAAGAGACAGATCAACCCAAACCTCAAGGGAAAACCTACAGTGGGGTGGGTGTGGGTGGGGGGGAGGAAGGGTCTGTTTCTTTTTCATGGAGTCTTCCCACTCCAGTTGGTCAGGTAGCTTGGAGGCATGAGGATGGAGCAGATGATCTTGCACCTCAAGTTTTTTCCTTTAAAGCACACATCTGTTATGTACTTGGTGAGGGGTAATGGTTGGGGGCAGACTAGGAGAAAGGGTTTATCTTGAAAAGGTGCTTCAGGCCTTCCCACTCACATCTCTCTTGACCTCTGATCCCCTTTTCTCCAGCCCCCACAGCTGCTGGCCTCTCTGCTGACTCCCCTATGCATACCCCAAGGCAGGCCCCGGAGGCCTCTACTGACTGGGTGGGAACAGGTGTCCAGGACAGCTGCTCCCTCTTGTCTTGCCCACCTGTCAGCCCAGTGGGTGGGAATCTGATGAGGAGGGGAGAGGAGGAACCTCTTGGCCCTCTCACCTGCTCCCTGGGTGTGGCCTGGTTATAAAGTGTATAGCAGGATTGAGAGTAGACCACAGGCAGGACTTCCCACTCAGAGGAAGGATAGCTCCAGATCATATAATGGCAGAGAAAGCTTGGTAGGCAGAGGTCCTTGCTGACAGAAACCAGAGGGGTCTTTGCACAGTGTCTTCATGAAAAGGTGAGAAGCTGAGTATTGGTGGGGAGCACAAATTGAACCTGGGGGTAGGTATTTGCATAGCTGTGTGCAGGTCCCCTTCCCCCCACCCCTGCCTGCCCGTTGGAGGGGGGGCCCTCCATCTGGCTGGGCATCTTAGCCTCACCTGGCACCTTTCCTGAAAGCAGCAAGCTAATCCTGTAAGAGCTGCCTGGTTGGCCTTCTCAGCAGCCCATGAAGCTGCACTGCCTGCCCTCCCCTGCCAGGGGCTTAGAGGACTGTCCTTCTGAGTCAGAAGGAGACCCAGCTGCCCTCCTGAGTGGCCCCTTTAAATCCTCCATGGCTTCCCAGGGTCATGATGTCTCTAGCGGGATTTGCTTTCCCTGATTGGATTGGCCTCTTTCGGGCCCCCTGTCTGTAATTGTGGGTGGGCACACCCCACTCTGGTCCTCCACCTCACCTTTCATCAGAACTGGTGCTGTCCTGTCCAAGGCCCCAAGCCTCAGGCCCCCTCCCCATTCTCCTTGCTCTCACTGTCCCAGTAGTCAGGGCCCAAATCCCTTCATCTGCTTCAGCCAGAGGAGCCTTGCCCTTGTCCCATGGGTGGGAAGAAAATATCTTGCTGCTTTAAACAGGGGGACAGACCACTGCCCTGGAAGAGAGTGCTCCTCTGAGACTGTGTCCTGCCTGCTTTTCTCCACATTTTCCTCTTCAGCCTGCTCTTCCTTTGGCCAGGGGCCCACACTCCATTGTTAACCCCACCCTCATTTCCAAGGGAAGTCCCTTCTCTGATCTAACTATCAGCCCACCCGCTACAATGGCAGGTAGCCCAGACCCGGCACTGGTGTTGTCATGATGCTCACTCCAACGGCTCTCAGGCTGACCCGCCCCCAAGGCCCCAGCTGCCACTTTCACTTCTGTCTCCTGAGACCCCAGAGGGAAGTTGGGTGGGGAGGTGGAAGGTGACACACTAACCGTCCCAACCGCCCCCACCTCCCCTCAGCTGAGGCTTGGGATGGCCTGGGTCCTGTCTGCCACTCGCATCTAGGTGACTGAAATGGGCTCAGGCTGCAGTGGGAGGGATGGTGGCTAGATAGCAGGGCCTCCCAGGGTTAGAGACCACTGCTGGGCTTTCATTGTTTTAGAGGGTGTGGCTGAAAGTGTACAGACTATAACTGGACAAGCAGAGGTCAGTTCATCTGACCTCTTCTAGTTTCCGTTGGTTGGAGTGTGATGCCAGAACCTCCATGCCTCCAGTGTTACTAGCTGTCTCTGCTTGCTTGGGCGGCTTCTAACAAAGCAAATTCCAGCCCTAGAGACTATTTGGAGGGCAAAAACTCCACCCTGGGAAGTCCTCTCTGTAGTCTTGCTTGCTCTACTAGGCCATTTCCTCTTAATATGGCACTCTTGGGGGTGCATCTTAAAAACAGGGATAAAGGTAGAAGTTTCCCGTCCACCTCATCCTCCTACTACCCAGCCTCTGCACCAAGGAGGGGAATGGAGATTTTTTACTGGGAAGCCACAAGGCAGTTGTGGAGCCAGCACCCTTCACCCTCTGAATCTTATCCAATTCCTCATAAGTACACCTCCCCCAGCCCCCATCTCTACCTGGACAGGGACCTGGACAAGAGTGGAGGGCTCAGTTGTTTGAGAGCTATGGACAGTACAGGGAAGGGTGGTTATTGATCATCTATGAATGCTTTGGGGAGAAGGATGGGACTGGAGGCCTGAGATACCAAGAACTCCACATGGGGTTCCCTAAGTTCCTTAGTTTTGCTGGGTGGCCCCGGTCCTGGAATGAAAAGTTGAGCCTTGTGGAGTAAGATCAGAGACACTATGCAAATCCCCATGCAAATGAGACGTAGTGAGTCATTACCCGATTGGCCTCCTGGGGTGGAGCATGAAGCGAGGCTCAGGCTTGGGTTCCAGAACTGGCTCCACTAACAACCATGACACTGACCTTGGGCCAGTCACTGTTCAGTAACCAGAAGCAGGACCCAAGCCCTGAGTCTGATAGGCATTCCAGGTGTGTGAGGGAATAGGGATGACTGAAGCTGCCCCCAGGGCCTTGTGTGCCCCACTTGGCACCTGACCTGGCTGACCACAAGCCTCTGTCAACCCTTGGCCATCTGTTGTGGGGGTTACTGTTCAGAAGGCACCTCTCTCTTCAGCCCCCTCCGTACTCTCTTCTGGCTTCCACATTGCCTTCCCTTTTGAACTAGAGGACAGTGGACACAACCAGGTCATCTCTGCTGTTACCTCTCCATGGAATCACACAGTCCTGACCTTTTTTCCTTTTGGGCCTCTCTGAAGAGCACAGGAACTGAATGTTTATTCAGGCTAGAAGGGCCCTTGAGTACCTAGTCCACTCTACCCATCCATTACTGGCCAGTGGGTGAAACCTGGAAGGAGCAGTGACTAATTCAGGGTCACACAGTGACTTAGGGCCAAAGCAAGGACTAGACTTAGCTCTCCAGAATCCCTGCCCTAAGCCTCCATATTTCCCTGGGATGCCACCCACCCCTTTTCTATTAGGATTCAACCTCCTGTTGCTCCCAAATTCTTTCTGAGGTCAGGCTGGGTGGCTCCAGAAACTTGCAGGGGTTTGAGGAGGTCAGCCTAGGAGTCAGCCAGAGGCTATCAGGGGAAGGCCAGAGCTGGGGTGGGAGGTGCTGGAGCCTGGGAGGGTGGGCTGGCTGCTGCTGCCTCTGTCGGGAAACATAACAGCCTCACAGCTGCCGCAGGAAGGATGAGAGCTAGACTACAGGAAGGACAGGCTGGGTTGGGGAAGCAGTGAAGGAGGCTCAGGAGACAGACCCTCACTGGCGAAGCATCTCCTGGGCAGAGAACAGGATGACCCCATCCCAGGAGATGTGCCAAGGAGAAGAGGGTGGGAAGCCTAGGGTGGGGCAAGAGAGTTGTCCAACGGAAGCTGGAGGGAGGGCTTTCAGCCTTGCTCCCACACTGGACGCTCCTTTTGGCAAGTCAATTCCTGTCCCTTAAGCTGAGGTTGTAATGCCCTGCCTCCACTTGCATTCCTAGGGTGCCTGGGACCTGAGACCACCCCTGCCCCAGGTCCAGCTTTCCGGGACTGGTCCTTCCCCCTCCCCCTTAGCCCATAGCCCGCCCCCAGGTCCCTTGTGGGTGAGTTAAAATTAGCTCAGTGCCCAGGCTAAAAATAGCCCCTGCCCAACCCTGAGGCTGCTGGACTGGGGGAGGGGAGTCCCTGAGGGAGGGGAAAATAGTGGGAACCAGGGGTTTGGGTAGTGATCCTGCCAAACAGAACTTTGAAGGCAGGAGGATGGGGGTGGGGTCCACCTGTGCGTTTGAAAGCAGACTGTAGAACTCTGGGGTGAATGCAAGGAGACTGCCATGTGGAGAGGGATGGGGGAGAATGAGGGAATGGAGCCACTGAGCAGTGGGTGGAGAACAGGCTGGGGATGGTAAGAATGGAGCTGGGGGGAGGGGCATTGCCTTTGCTCATACTTGGGAGAGGTAGTGTCCCCCACTTCGGGACCAGTAGTGTTTGTGAAGGAAGGGCTCCCCGCCCAAGGCCCCATCTCCTGGTGTTTGGGGGCTGTCACTGGGTTCACCTTCCTCCCATCTTTCAGAGCTCCTCATCATATGCCTCTGGTGACAGGGAAGCAGTCCCAGGGCTGCAGTTCAGAGAGTGACTGAGCTGTAGTGGGAATGGAGGCAGTACCCAGGGGACTGAGAGTGCCCTTGGGCCTTGTGCTTACCTCTGCCCACTCTCAGGACCTGCCCGCCTTCAAGGTTGGGCATAATCCAGAGCCTCAACAGCTGAAATGATCCTTCCAGCAAGGGAGGGGGGAACCTGGCCTAGTGCAGGCCCCCAAGTGCCCCCTTGTCACCTTGCCTCTCCCTGCCCTCACTCAAGGGGGACCTGCCCTTCTCTTGTCTGTCTCTTGGCCAGAGTGCAAGTTTTCAGGGCAGGGATGGCGTCCTGTTGAGTTATGCCCACGCACCAGGCCTGGCATCAGGGTCCTGTCTCTGTTCCCCACCCACTTATCTTTGTACCTTCCCCCTGTCTGCCCCCGCCTCTGCCTCTTCCCTCCCTCCTCTCCTTGTCTGCCTCTGCACCATACTCAGCCTTCTTTTTGGCCTCTTTACCTCTTCTCTTTCTCCTTTCCTATGTCTGTGTGTCTGTCCCCCTCTGTGTCTGCCTCACCCACGCCTCCTCCCTCATTAGTGAGCAGGCTGCTTGAGGCCGCCTGACTGTGGGGGTGACAGGTGGATTGGATTGTCACCCCCTCCCCCAGCTCCTGCTGCTTATTTCATGCCCTGCAGCCCAGCCACAGGGAAGGGGCGGGAGGAGGGATGACAGCTGTCTCCAGCGCCTCCTACCTTCCCCTCCAGTCCACAGCCTGCCGCCTGGAGCAGCCTGGGAGGGAGGGATAAAAGGTTCACTTAATGAGAGCTGCCTTTCTCACCGTGTGGAAGAGCGGGGCTGAAGCCATTGCTCTGTGATGGGGGCTGCTCACTCAGCCTCTCTGGGCACCTGCCCGCTATGACCTGCGCTGGTGTGGCAGCTCTGAAAGCAGGTGCCTTGTGGTTCCTCTGAGTCTGTGAAACAGAGGACAGGTACTGGTAGAAAGGTATGGGGAAGGGGAGGCAGGTACTCCCCTGACACTAACCATTGGAAGGCACTTCTGTGGCTCCCCAGGGAGGCAGCAGTGCTGTAACTGCGCTCCAGGAGACAGCTCTGACCGCTCCCCGCCCCCACTGGCCCCCGGCCACTCTCACACAGGAACTGAGATAGCATCATTCTGAAACCCAAGAATGGTTGAATATTGCTCAGGTACCAGGAGGTGTTACACTGGGGGGAGGCTGAGGCCTGCTACTTCTCCCATGCCCCCTCCAAACCAAGACCCTTTTTAGGGTACATTTTGCATGTTATCTGCACCTCATTTGCATGTTAATATAACCCACATGTTCCTGTTGGGTCTGGTAGTACAGCCTGGGAAAATGGCTGACCATGGGATCCTTCTGGATCTCCCAAGTCTCTGGTCTTCTCAGCCCCTCCTCCTCATCCAAATGTTGTCAGATGAGCCTCCCACCCTTCATCCTCTCTGTTCTCCGTTTGCAAAGGCTTCTCTGCCGCCCAGCTGCCATCTTCCCTCCCTCTTTGCTCCTTCTGTCTCCACTGGGAAGGTCCTACCTTTCCCTGCCGTGCCCCCCCCCTCCCCCAGGGAGGAGCTGCTCCGTCCTGTCCTGCAGCCCCACTGGGTGAATTGGAAGCAGTCAGAAATTCCAGTGAGTGCTTTTGGTGACACACATGCTGCCAACTGAAGGGGTCATAGCTGTGGCCTGAGGTCAAGGTTAGGCAGACCCCAGGGCCATCAGCATGAAGGCCATCCTGGCTAACCCCCCCTCCTCCTCCCATCTCCATGACAGCCCTAAGCCCTCTCAAGCCTTGCATACCAGGAGAAGTAGCCAAAAGCCAGTTTATCTGGGAGGGCTTCCTAGAGGAGGAGCAGGTGGGAAAGAAGAGCAGGGGCCAGGGCAGACTAGTGAGAAAAGGCTCACATCTGGAGAACAGATGCCAAGGCCTCTGGCTCCTGGCAGTTGGTTAGGTAATTAGGCAGAGGGCTAATAAAAAAGAAGGTCCAGGTGCTCATTAAAATCTCCCTAATTGGATAGGAGGAAAGCTTGGACAGGATAGGCCTCTGTACCTCGGATGGCATCAGTTTAGGGTCCTTTGTGCCCATCCATGCCCCAGCCACCCCTTCTTCCAAAGTCAGAGGTGAGCTCATGGTTTTGTCCCAGGGCTTTCTAAGACTGCAATAACGTAGAATGGAGAGCATAGAGGAAAGAGATTGGTATAGACTGAGCCTGTTTTGTAGGAGGGATCCTGGTTAGGTAGGAGGAAGGACTGCCTAGGGCAGGGGCATCTCCTCCTCTGAGTACTGGCACAAAGGTAAGAGGGCAATGGAGAAGGCGCCATGAGATGTAGAATTATAAAAAGTGCATTAGGCTACTTTGGCAGGGACTGGAGCTAGCTGATGCCCTTACTTTCCTGTCAGAGCATGTTGGATGGGTCTCTCTGGCTTCCCTGTCTTTTCAGCCCTGATCCCTCTCACATCCCAGTTCCCCCAGCATGAGGCGGGGGTGGGGGGGGCGGTATAGGAGATCAGCCAGGGAGCTGGTTGCCAGGCGACAGTTGCCTAAGCAACCCCATCCTCTCCATCTCCATGTGCTCAGGGCTGCTCCTTAGAAGACTTGAGAGTCTCACCCTGTGTACCAACCAGCCCAAGGGTGGAGAAGGTTGAGGGCAGAGGTGGTTGGAAAGGTGATGGCTTCCAACTGGACAAGCTTCAGGCACAGCCAGCAGAGGAAGTGTTCTGTTTCTACAGAGGATGGAGAGAGGAGCTGGTCCTGCAGCAGGACTGATTGAAGGACCACAAGAAGGACTTGTCACAGAGTCACAAAGATGAAACAGTCCTTTCCTCCTTTTAACAGATGTTTTCTGAGCTCCTCCTTCTAGGGGATGAAGTGGTAAAAAAGACAGTTGTTGCTCCTGCCCTCACGGAGCTCTAGCTCATAGGGGAGCCGGGCATGAAATAGAAGCACAGAACGGTGATGGTTTACAGCCATGATGAGTGCTAGGAAGGAGAGAGCAAGACTCCCTGAGAGTGGGTAATTGGAGGAGCCAAAGGAGCGAGGCTGACTTGCAGGAATGACTTTTCTGAGGGTCCTGAGAGCGAAGAGATTGTTCTCTCCTGACTTGGAGGAAGGCAGATAATTGGCCATAAGTTGATAGAGGTTGCATCTCATCAAGAATTTGCTTGTGAACAAAGCATGGTGAGGAGGAGACAGTAAATGGGAGAGGGAGGGCAGGTAGATGCTGTAAGTCAGAGGGGTGCTGTGTTGACTGCACTTAGTCTGGATTGGAGTCTCCAAGGCAGGCCAGAGAATCCTGTTTAAAAAGCCCTCTTCTTAGCCCCACCCCCCACCTTTGGTGTGCCTTCCCCACCTCTCCTGCCAAACTCTAGAAAAGTTACCGCCTGTGGATTGCACCAGGGGGCAGGGGAGCTGAAATCCCTGTGCTGGAGCCTTTGTAGTGGGGGTTGGCAGAATTGGATTTACCGGCCACGAATGTCAGTGTCAGGGATGGGTGGTTCTGGGCCTAGGTATCTGCTGGGCTGCTCAGGGTTGGTGGGGCTGGTTTTGATGTTGTCTTGGGGCCTTTGTGAGGGTGGACAGTAGGAGGCTCAGGCTCCATGGAGCAAGTTGAGAACAAGGAAAAGGGGAACATCCGTGTCTGGGGAGAGAGAGGAGCAGAGGGTCCTTCCGGGAGTGGGAAGAGAGCTCATGGCTTTCCGAAGATACCTTGACAGAGTAGAAGCTAGGGAAGGCCTAAGGGACAGCCCAGGTCATGGGAAAGAGAGGAGAGGGGTAGTCCTGGCTCCTTCCAAGTCCACAGATTCCTTGCCTTCCCTCCCCCAGTGCCAATATGCCAAGGCTGAACTTCAGCACCTATTGTGGAACCTTGGGGGCCACTCAGCCATTGGAAATAGGGGTTGGGGAGGGGGTTTCTAATTACAGATGTCTGTCATCAGAAACCACAGTGACACCTTTGCCCACCTCCCTCGACTTTGCAGTGGGGTGTCTGGCAGGGGCTCTGTGGAAGGGGGACTCTGGAGGGAAGGACTGGACTTCTGTGGTCTGGGCTCCTCTCAGGACCCATTCAGAAAGGGTTTAGAAAACACAAGCCCCGTCTCACTGCCCCCTCCAACGTCTCTCAGAAGGTTCCACCTCTGACACAAAGACTTCTGGAATCCAAGAGCTGGAGGGACCCTGGGATTATCTCATGCCTCCAGCCCCCAGGGCTCACCCAGCCTATTTGGGCACCGCCCACACCTAAAAGCTTGCACCTTCTCTGGCTCAGGCTGGGCTGTCACCCCTGCCCTCTCCAGCCAAAGGTGCCTCCAGAGTTGTACAGTGCAGTACCGTTCTGGCCCTGGAGTGGGAGCCCTTCAACTAGTGGGTGGTTCATGGGTGTACTGAGACACAGATCCTCGCCTGGTGCCTGCGTGCCCTGGCTTCCAGCAGCCTCATTTGTGTACATCTGTAGGCTCTCTATTTTCCCTTTGTGCTTCATGGTTAACGGGGCTGGGGAGCAATATTCAGACTGAGGTTGGGTCCTCGACTTGGCCCCTGTCCCTTCAGAGTGGGAACCAGCAAACTGTAGCCCGTGCCTGTTCTCACAAACCCTGATTCCTCAGCGCACAGCCACACTCGGCCACTGGTGTGTCGTCTGCAGCTGCGTTCATGCCGCAGTGGCAGTTGAGTGGGTGCAACTGTACGGTCTGCAAAGCCTGAAATGTGTTTTTATTTGGCCCTCTACAGAAAAAAATTGGCAACCTCTAGTCTAAAAGGGTGATTGAGTGAGTGAGTGAGTGAGTGATTGACTTATAGCAGCAGAACCCTTCCAAAAAAATTGTAAGCTGAGGCCCACTGAAGGAAGCAGACTGGTGTGGAAGTGCCCTGGTTGAAGAGGTAGGGGGTCTGTAGCCCCAACCCCACTCTGGGATGCCAGGCTCCAGGGCTCCATGAGGACCCCTGCTCTGGTATGTTCCTTGTACAGGAGTGCAGAAACACTCCCATCATGGCACCAGGTACACTGTGCCAGCTGTTCATGGACTTGGCAGGTGTTCACTCAGCACATCCTCTGCACCATGCTGCAGCACAAGAACCACAATTCCAGGCCAGAGGGGCGGCTGAGGAGCTCAGGTGTCTCTGCTCTAGGAGAAGGAAGTATGTAGGGTGTTCTCTAAGACCCAGACCCTTAGAAGCTAGGGAGCTCTATGTGCGCTGTCTGACCTGGAACCTGAGGGCAGCAGTGATGGTGTGGAAAGGGCCTGGACCAGAGTCCTGGGCTCTGAGTGTGAGTGAGGTCCAGCTTATGCCTAGCTGTGGCATGCCATCCCCTTAGTTGCCACCATGTCCTCATTTTGAGGATGGGTTCAGACACTGACAGCCTCTCCCGGAGGTGCTGTGGGGCTGGCCTGTGTGCCCAGGGAGCAGGGCTGAGGGTTGCCAGAGCTAACAGTCTTGTCATGGCCCTGTCCCCCCAGGAGGCTGTAGAGAGTGTCCTGCAGACCATGAACTGAGCACTGGTCCCGGACTGTTCATGAGCACAGTGTGAGGCGTGCCGAGACCCAGCACCCAGCGATCCCCTCCCCTTCCTAGCACTGAGGATCCCAGAGAAGATGGGGAGGAAAAAGATTCAGATCCAGCGAATCACTGATGAGCGGAATCGACAGGTGAGGACATCCTGGATCCATACAGTGTGAGTGAGGGCAGGGAGCTGTCCTCTGTCTCCATTCCTTGCAGCCGCTCCAGCAGGACTTCTTGCTGCTCTGGAGGCTATTATGGAAGGGGAAGGGCACGTTGGGAAAAGGGGAACCCCACCTGCTTGCAGCTCTTAGAACCCTGTGTCCCAGAACAACTGCTGCTGCCACCAGGCAGGCCTGGGCCCCTGCCCAGGAGCCATACGCAAGCCTCAGGCCATACCTGGGCATGTCCCCTTTCCCAAGATGAATCTTTTCCTCTTCCTACCCCAGGGGAAGAGCCAGGCAGTCCTGTTCTCCTTCCCTGACCTTGTTATAGTGCCCAGAATAGCAATGTGGAGGACCGTCCATCTGAATCCCCTGCCTTCCGTGAGTTTGCTGTGGGCTGTGTCATGGCCATGTGTTGGCAGAGGGGTTCTCGCCTGCCTTCCCCAGACCAGGGGCTCCTGAGAAAAGAGCTGTGTCATCCCGAGATGGTGGCTTTCAAGAAGGGGCTGTTTCCAGCTGCCTGTAGGTGGGGACTCCTAGGCAGGCCTTGACTGAGCCAGATCTGGCTGCCCACCCACCCACCTGCAGGTGACATTCACTAAGCGGAAGTTCGGGCTCATGAAGAAGGCGTATGAGCTAAGCGTGCTATGTGACTGCGAGATTGCGCTCATCATCTTCAACCACTCCAACAAGCTGTTCCAGTACGCCAGCACCGACATGGACAAGGTGCTCCTCAAGTACACAGAGTACAACGAGCCGCACGAGAGCCGCACCAATGCTGACATCATCGAGGTGGGCCCACGCACGCGGACCCCACCCATCCCTGCCTGCCTCTGAACATCATGTTGCCCGTGCAGCACGCACGTGTGGGCCTGCCCATGCATGCACACGTGTACACCTGCCCTCATAGCTCCTCACCTGTGTGCACAAACACAGAAACTCACATCCTCTCACACAAATCTGGGCTGAGGAGAGAGGAGGGGCAGTGAGCGGGTGCCAGGTAGGGCTGCCCGTCCAGCCCACCCCCACTGCAGCCCTCTCAGTCTTTCTTCTTGTCTGTTGTGCATGACATGACCTCTACCTTTCCTGTCTTTTCTCAAACTCTCTGTGCCTATCTTTTCCCCCTTCTCCAGCTTTCGATCTGCCAGTGCAACCCTTCCTTCCTTTGTCTCCTTTGTTTTCATTTCTCCTGCTGTCTGTCCCTTTTTGGGTCCCCATGGCCCCGGATTCTGTTTCAGAGAGAGTGGGCTTTTGAGGGACCTGGGCTTTGGGGTCTAGCTCCTGCCTTTACTGGCCGTGTGGCCATCTGGGTTATTAGCCTTTCCAAGCCTTGGTGCTCACCACCTCCATGAACTGGGGGGCCAGTGCCTGTTCTGAAGAGTTTTGTGGGAACTAAATGAGATGGTCCAGTTCTTGCTCCTCACACTGAGGCTGTGTGCATGGGGCATGTGAACCTGTGCTGACAGAGAGGGCCTTGGGGTGGTGGGGCACAGGCCTGCCTTCCTGGAGTGAGACTGTAATTCACAGGCTTGGAGGAAGTTCCCTTATTTTTGTATTAGAGAAAACATATTTAATCAACAGTAGAATATAAAATTTGCATTCATTTTAAAGGCAAAACAAGTGTCTATGAAGATGTTTTGAACATTGAGAGGGCAGCTTTAGGAAGTACCCCAGACCCACTGGTGTGTCCCTGCTTTGTATGGCCACAGTGAGAAGCTCTGATGTTGAGCAAGGACAGCATATGGGGTGGCACATAGTAGGAGCTCGGTAAATGCTAGTCCCCTGTTTGCCTTTCTCCCTCTTGCCCCTCTCCGCCTCATTTCTTTCTCTCCTCCATCTTACAAGCAGAACCTAGGGATTCAGCTGGGCAAAGCCAGCCCTAACTACCTTTCCCTGGGAAATGCTCCATGCCTCTGCCCGGAGCTGGTCATGGGTGGTAAGGCAGGGACTGGTCAGGGTACCACCATCCCTCCCAACCCCCAGAGCCATCCCCACCTGTCACCTTGGAAGCACATGTCTCTGCGCCAAGTGTATTCCCTAGGCTATGCCCACCTTTCTTTCATGTGACTCCTGCGTTCTGGTGCCATCCCACTCTCCCCCCACCAGCAACATCTTCACACAGTGTCCTAGGAGGGGAGGGTGGTACTGAGGGAGGGGGCTGGGGAGATGCTGGGACCCCTGAGGAAGGAGGTTGGGGAAAGTTAGGATGTCTTTGGAAGGGCTGAAAGAACTCCGGAGAGATGGGCCTGGGAGGACCCTCACCTCTGCTGACGTAGTGGTGTGGTTACAGACCCTGAGGAAGAAGGGCTTCAACGGCTGCGACAGCCCGGAGCCCGACGGGGAGGACTCGCTGGAACAGAGCCCCCTGCTGGAGGACAAGTACCGGCGCGCCAGTGAGGAGCTCGACGGGCTCTTCCGGCGCTATGGGGTGAGCCCCACTCACTCTCTCTCTGTTGGCCCCCCTTCCGGCTCCTTCCCCCCAGGCGCTGCACAAGAAGCACAGGGAATGTGAAAGCCCTGAGGTGGACGAGGTGTTTGCCCTGACCCCCCAGACGGAGGAGAAATATAAAAAGATAGACGAGGAGTTTGATAAAATGATGCAGAGTTATAGACTGGCCGTGAGTAGTAGCATGGAGGAGAGCCTCCTTGTGGTGCATGGTGTGGCTTCGCGCCCTGGCCCAGCCCTCTGCTGCCTCTGATGGATGTTCAGCTCTGAGCCATGCTGGGGCTATTGGTGACTCCTGAGCAACCTCTGACCTTGGTTGCGATAAACCTGTGACCCTTGCTGAGCCTCACTTGGATGGAGCATAAGCCAGGAGAGGCCTGGAGTGTCCCTCTCACCAGCAAGAAATGTATGGATGATGTGAGATCCTTAGATGACAGGAATGTAGAGAATGTGTTCTTATCTGGATCTTTTTTGGGGGACAGACCCCCTTGGGCCTCTCTGACACTCCCAGGCTCAGATACTTAGTAGCAGTGTTTACGGGAGGCAGAGAACACTAAAGGGAAAGGCAGTGAGATAGGGTGAACACCCTCTACAGCAGGCCAGATGGGTGAGAGATTACAAGTAAGATAACGCCCTGACCCCTGGTGCAGGCCTGTAACAGCTGTGTGTGTGAGTTTGAGTCTGTACTCAGGGCCTCTAACCTGCTCCCTGTGTGTCCTGCCTGGCTGAGGACTAACCCACCTCTACTAGGGGGGTTCCAGGTGTCCCTGGTCCTCTCTGCAGTGAGCAGAACCTTGTTCTCATTCTCTGGGCCAGAGCTGGATCCCAAAGCATTCCCACCAGCCTACTTTCTTGATGGGAGTGGCAGGCAGGACTCCAAAAGGGCCCAGGGTGGAGAGACCGAGCTGCTGGCCCTAGGACACACTGCCCAACATTAGGGGAACCCTTGCCTGCCTTCTCAGGCAAAGTGGGTCTAGGGTAAGGGGTCACCCTGGCCTGACCCTGCCTCTCCATTTTCTGTCTAGTCAGCTGTCCCGGCCCCCAACTTTGCCATGCCTGTGACAGTGCCCGTGTCCAATCAGAGCTCACTGCAGTTCAGCAATCCCAGTGGCTCCCTGGTCACCCCTTCCCTGGTGACATCATCCCTCACGGACCCACGGCTCCTGTCCCCCCAGCAGCCAGCACTACAGAGGAACAGTGTGTCTCCTGGCCTGCCCCAGCGCCCAGCCAGTGCAGGTGAGTGGGCTGCAGGCAGTAGGTGAGATGGAAATGAGGTGTGATGGGAACTTGGGATTCCATTTGCAGTAAAGAGTCTTTCTCTTATCTGCATAGCATTCGCCCATTTATGTGGCTCCTGAGGAAAGGGACTATGACTCTTCTGTTTAGTCCATAAGACTCACTCTGGAGGGGGTGTCTTGTCAGCTCACCACTGTTTTGTTTGTCCTCCAGGGGCCATGCTGGGCGGTGACCTCAACAGTGCTAACGGAGCCTGCCCCAGCCCTGTTGGTGAGTGCTGCTGCCCTTGCTGGAGGGGTGGAGGAGGGCCTGCCTATTCAGGGGCCTTAGGCCCAGGGACCTGGAAGGACCTAGATTACAGGAAAGGAAGATCCCTGGGCCTGAATTGGAGGTCTAGTCTGAGGATTTCTAAACCCCAGGATTTTTGTGTCTGTAGCAATGATTGGTGTGGAGCTATAGGCTCAGGGAATTCTGACAAATTGTAAGAATGGACTGACATTTCTAGTTGGGGTGAAGATTCAAGTTTTTTCAGTTGAGGGGGTGAGGTCTGGTTGGAATTTGGAAGATGTGAATATATTTGGCGTGGCTGGCCGACGGTGGGTACAGACTCACACACACTTAGACACACACAGACATTCTTACGAAATACACAGGGAAATACGCAGACACTAGGTGTACGTTTGTGTGTACACATCTGTAAGCCCCAGGAGAAAGGCTGCTCCCCGACCCTGGTAGCTGACAGTCCCTCTTGCCCTGTGCTGGTGATTGTGACTCTGAATGCCATCATTGACGTCACCCTGACATTCCTGCCATTCCCAGAGTGATCCGAGAATTGGGATGGAGGCAGCCGCACACTTAGAGGGCAACAGCGTGCTGTCAGGTGACAGAACAAGGTGACACTTTCTATTGTAGTCACCCCCACGTCTCTGGGCTTTAGAATCCCCCCTCATAGCACCAGGCCCCATGTTCCAGCTCTTCGGCAGTGATTGTGTACAGGGTCAGGAAATGGGGGGGAGGTGTGAATACCCTCCCTCTGCAAGGAGGGGGCCAGAAAAACGCCTGCAGACCTTAAGGTGGCAGCGATACTTGTGGGCCCTCAAGCCTGGCCTGTGGACAGTGGTGAGGGCCATAGCTTGGCTTACATCCAGCCATGTGGCCGTGGAGAAGTCCTTAACACCTGCCAACCAGGCCTCAAGTCTCTTCTTCTGTAAACAGGGCTGATGATAACGTGTCCTGTCTGCCTTGAGGGTCGGTATGAGAATTAAATGAGATAACACGCATGTGAAAGCCCCACGGAGGTTGTGGAGTATGGAGCAAACATAAGGGTACTTATGGTACTTGTCGTCACGAGTCTAATTATGGTGATGGCCGGACTGTCAGCCCCACAGTGTCAGGAACACCAGTGAATGACTCATCTTCCCCAGAGCTGTGGGTATCTTGTCATGTGCTCGTCCAAATCACTGCGTCCCCAGCTGACTGTGAAGGGAGCAGCCTGAGTGGTAGATCTGCCCTGGTGAGCAGGATCCTCACTGAAGCCTACATTCCGGGCTGGCACCCCTTTTCCAGTCTGGGTCATTGTGGGCCCAGTTGGTGGTCAGTAGTGGGATCAGAAGATTCTTCCTGCCCATGGAGGCCAAAAAGAAAAGGTAGAGAAGACTTGGCTGCAGGAGAACTTCTTGGCCATTGCGGTTCCCGTGGCCAGTTCTTCCTTTCCAGCCTCAGAGCCCCTACCACGCACAGCCTAGAGTCAGGAGGGCGAACCCAGCGATTTGGCAGTTAGGGGCTTTAGGGGAAATCGGCGATCTCAGTACCTACTCGAAGCCTGAGTGTGGCTTTGACAGGGACTGGGTCACAGGAATACTGGCATGGGAGCAGTTAACAGGGTGAGGGGTGGCTCCATGTTTTCCCTTTTACCCTCGTCTCCTTCTCCAGGCAATGGCTACGTCAGTGCTCGGGCTTCCCCTGGCCTCCTTCCCGTGGCCAATGGCAACAGCCTAAACAAGGTCATCCCTGCCAAGTCTCCACCTCCACCTCCCCACAGCGCCCAGCTTGGAGCCCCCAGCCGCAAGCCCGACCTCAGGGTCATCACTTCCCAGGGAGGAAAGGGGTTAATGCACCACTTGGTGAGTGGGGTCTAGACGGAGTGCGGGGCTGGGGACTGGGAAAGTGGAGGGGGAAAGAGCCAGCTTCCAGCAGGAGAGATGAGGGATAACCTACCGTGAGGACTTCCCAAGAGAGATCGTGAAAGCATCGCTGGGAAGAAATCCCAAAGGGCTTTACAAAAGGTTGAAACAGAAGTACCAACCTCAAAGGCAGTAAAAGGGAAGAGGAGGTGGGAGAGAATGTTCTGTGACAGGAAGGAGGATAGGAGAGATCTGATCACAACAGAGGGGTGGGAATTCAACGATGAGGATTTCCTAACTGGTAGACATTGGGAGGTAGCATCTTCTGGAAATCCATCAGGACAGTGAAAAGCTCTGTGCTTCTAGGCTGCAGAGCCATCCTGCTCCCATGCAGAGAGGTAGATGGGATGGCTGTGGGGACAGGTGTGAGGGGAAGGTGGAGGCAAGGGACTGAACCATCCCTTGGTTTTATTTCTGCTCCCAGACTGAGGACCATTTAGATCTGGTAAGTGAGGCTGTGCGATGTTTGCTGTGGCTCGGAATTTTGGGTCATCCCGTTGCTCTGTGGCCCCCAGCATGGAGTGTGTGTGCCTTTGTCCTTTGGCTTGTACGTGTAGTGCGTTGTTGTTTATTTGGTTGTTCGCCAGAAGCTGTGCTTAATGCCAAGCAGGATACAGAGGTGAATGTGGTAGGGGTTAGGGATCAGACATGCATGTGTTTGTACTTGTGTGATATGGATGTCTTATTGTGATGTTGCATTCGTGCAAGCACACCTTTCCCTGTGTGTTGTGCGTGTGCAAGAGGAGTGGGCCATACCTTGCTCTAGGCCTTGTCCCAGGATGTATCCTAAGATATGTCCCAGAGGCTGGACTGCACTTGCCCTCGGACTCTACTCAGGCCCACCGAGCATTCTTGGAATCCAGGGCAAAATTCTATAGAAGGGTTACCAGCCAGGCAATAAAATCCATTTTTTAGGGGAAACTGAGGCTTAAGCAAGGCCAGGGTTGTCCTTGGTGGGAGGCCTCCCGCTCCCTGCACCCCCCCCCCCCACCCCCGTGTCCGTGCTCCCTTCAGTACACAGCCCGTCTCACAGGCACTCAGAGGCACACATAGCTGCTCTTTCTCTCTCTCTCTCACGCACACACTTGCATACTCACCCTCATCCAGGAGTGGGGCGGGGGCTCCTCCCTCCCTCACTCCCTGGTGGGAGGCCAGTGAGGCTGGAAAAGGCAGGCAGGCTTTGGCGGCCAACACGGCGGCAGTTTCGGCCCCAGCATGGAGTTGGAATAAACAAGTGAATCAGCGGCAGATGGAGCTGACAGCCCCACACACGTGTGTGCGTACACGCAGGCACACGCATTCCCCTCACAGATGCCAGCACACTTCTCCCCGGGCATGTGCTGCAGTGTGAAGGATGGAGAGCAGACTCCAGAGGGATCAGCCAGGAAGAGAATGGCTCTCCCGAGGCCACAGGGCAAGCACAAGTGTGTCCCTCTCTGTGTGTAGGTGTGAATGGACTTGTGCGGCATGTTTCTCCCCGTGGCTCTCAGTCTCTGTGAATGCACCAGCACATGTTTGTGTGTCCGTGGGGCCTTCATGCTGAGGCCTCCCTCTGAGCCTTGGGACTCAGAGACCCCTGATTGGCCTTGCAGTGGAAGGCCAAGATCGAGCATCCCCCCATCTGCCACCTCTTGACAGACCATTTTCTCCTGCAGAACAATGCCCAGCGCCTTGGGGTCTCCCAGTCTACCCACTCACTCACTACCCCAGTGGTTTCCGTGGCAACGCCGAGTTTACTCAGCCAGGGCCTCCCCTTCTCTTCCATGCCCACTGCCTACAACACAGGTGAGTATTTGCGTGGCCTGAGCTGTGAGCACATGGCTTTGGGACAGGGGAGGGGCCAGAGAGGGGACCGAGGAAGGCCATTGATTTGGAGAGGCCCTCCTAATTAAGGTTGCCAGATTTAGTCAATGGAAACTTAGAGTGCCCAGTTAAATTTGAATTGCAGATAAAGCAATAATTTTTTAGTATGTCTCAAAGACATTCTTCTGCAAAGTATGTCCCAAAGACATACTTAGGCTAAAAAAGTATTCATTGTTTTATCCAAAATTCAGTTTTAACTGGATATCCCTTATTTTTAATAGAGGACCTAATGGAGAAGGGGGGCCCTGTCTTTAGGGAGCCTCCCATTAGGAGAGGCCAGGCCAGAGGTGAGCTGAGAAGATGATTCAGGCCACCAGGGTTGGAGGGTGGGGAGGGGGTCATGGCCAGTTCAGCAAGGCTTCTTAGAGAAGAATGAAGGAATAGGGGAGAGAAGAGATGGAGGCTGAGCAGGCCAGACCACAAGATTTCTCCAGATTCCAGGGAAGGCCACTGAGGGACCAGAGCCTATGTCTTTAACCCCGATGCTGGTTTGGTGGTGGAGGGAGAAGGGGGCAAGGAGGAGAGAGAGACGAAGGTGAAGAGAGGGAACTGAAGGTAAAGAGTCCCTTGGAAACATGAGAGAGCGTCACTTGGAGACATGAAGAATTCAGACAGGACACCCAGCACCCAGGCCGTCCTGGGTACACAGGGCTGTCCTGCCTGTTACCCACTCACATCCTCCCAGGAACAGTCTGTGTCACTCTTAGCCTTCCTGGCCTGCAGTACACGCTGCTGCGTCGTGAAGGACTACCCAAAAGGGAAATGCCTTGTCCTGTTGTTTCGGGGCATGTGTGAGTGGCTGGGGAACCAGGTCTGTTTTCTGCTGAGGAAACCTCTGCCGTTTCCCCCCGTTTCCCTTCCTGCGAGTGGCTTGTGTACAGATGAGATCAGACTAGAGCAGAAGACCTTTCAACTTCTCTCCCCCTCTCCAAGCCGCCATTCCAGAGTTGAACCACACTGGATCCCAGACATCAATACAGATAACCACAAAATCCCACCTCTTCCCCATGTGTAAAGATCCAGAACCCAGCCCTGTATATAGGAAAGCCCTTTGGGACAGGTGGGACAGCTGGAGGAGCTGTCTCATGTTGAGGGGCTAGACTCTGGCATGTGTCTCTGTGTTCAGATTTGTCATCCAAGGGTCTGATAGTCCCTTGTTCCTGTGCATGCTCCCATGCACATGCCCATTCTCAGGACAAGCCCTTGGGCAGCTTCAGATGACCACATCCCTGGGGCCCGTCTCCTCATCTGTGAGAGTCGTGGGTGGACAGGGGGCCTCTGAGGCTCATCCAGCCTTGGCAGCTTGGGCTATGGGCCTGACTAGAAAAGCCAGCTCCGAGGATGGCCGGGGGTGGTTGGCAGAGGGCAGCGCAGACCCCATTTCAGGAGCTGTTGTTTTGGGGGTAATCCCATGGTGGTGATTTTCTGCCATCTTCTCGGGTCCCCTGCCACTTTGGGAAGGAGGGAGGTCAGTGGGTATCCATGAACCTGGGATAAGTGCTCAGCAGACCAGACTATATTGTCGTGTGGCTTGAGAGCAGATCCTGGCACTGGGCATGCCCTTGGTGCGCTGCTGGGAACTGTGCGGCCTTTCCCACACCCTCTCAGCAGCCAGGGGCTCCAGTTCTTCGTGCTACAGGAATAGTTTATTTCTTTTTTCTTTATTTATTGTTGTCTAGTCACAGTTGTCATGCCTTTTTCCCCGTTGCTCCCTGCTACCCCGTCCCCCTACTCCCACAGTCAATCCCCCTCATTGTCCGTGCCCATGAGTCCTCTGTTCGTGTTCCTTTGCTTGCCCCTTCCCTTCTTTCCTCCGTTATGCCCTCCCCTCCCCTCTGGTCACAGTCAGTTTGTTTTTTATTTCTAAGTCTCTGGTTCTATTTTGCTCTTTTGTTTGTTTTGTTGATTAGGTTTTAATTAAAGGTGAGATCATGTGGTATTTCTCCCTCACCGCCTGGCTTATTTCACTTAGCATAATGCTCTCTAGTTCCATCCATGCTGTTGCAAAGGGTAGGAGCTCCTTCTTCCTCTCTGCTGCGTAGAATTCCATTGTGTAAATGTACCACAGTTTTTTGATCCACTCATTGACTGATGGGCACCCAGGCTGTTTTCAGCACTTGGCTATTGTAAATTGTGCTGCTATGAGCATTGGGGTGCATAGGTTCTTTTGAACTGGTGATTCAGGATTCTTAGGGTGTAGTCCCAATAGTGGGATCCCTGGATCGAAAGCCAGTTCCATCTTTAGTTTTCTGAGGAAACTCCATACTGTTCTCCACAGTGGCTGCACCGGTCTGCGTTCCCACCAACTGCGCAGTAGCAGTGTTTTCATGGACTCTAGGGATATAGACAAAACCCTAATGAACGCATTGCTGCTTAGTTATTTACTGTTTACAGTCCTTGGCCCCAGGTCAGGTTCTTGCTGTGGTTAATCTGGCTGTGGCCATGTTTAGGTAAGGAAGAGGCCTGGCCCCTTGCTGACGCTGGCTGCAGAGGTCTGGCTGTGGTCACGCTAGGAGCAGACCACGTGGGCTGCCAGGTGGCCTGCAGGCTGTGTTACTCTTATCTAAGAAGAGCCAAGCCTCTTGGGGAGCCAAGTCTCCAGGTAGATGGGGCTGGAGTGTGCTGGGAAGGTGGGGGACTGGGAGTCGAGTCTCAATGATTCCCTTGCTGAGGGACGTCGGGCAGGTGATGCACTGTTCTGTGATTGGCTTCCTCGTTTGTTAAATGAGTGTTAGAAACAGTTGGTGCTAGGGGCTCCTTTCTGACCTTGCTCTGCTTTTTAAATACACCTATAAGCATCTCAAAGCTCCTGGCTAACACTATGAGATCAGAGGCAAGCATAGGCCATCTCTTGGGTGAAATTTAAAGGTAATAAAGAGCCTGGGATCTTGTCTTCGCTCTGCCATTGGCTTTCTCTGTGACCTGCAGCGAGTTCCTTAAACTTTTTTTGTTGTTATTCTATTATAGTTGTCTCGATTTTTCCCCCTTTGCCCTCTTCCACCCAGCCCACCCCCGCTCCGACAGTCAATTCCCACACCGGTGCCCATGTCCATGGGTCATTCATACATGTTCCTTGTCTAGTCCCTTCCCCTTCTCTCCACCGTTATCCTCCTACCTCCTCCCCTCTGGCCACTGTCAGTCTGTTCCATGTTTCCATGCCTCTGGTTCTGTTTTGATCGTTAGTTTATTTTGTTCATTAGAATCCTCTTATAAATAAAATCATATGGTATTTATTTGTCTTTTACTGATTGGCTTATGTCACTTAGCATAATACTGTCCAGTTCCATCCATGCTGTTGCAAAAGGTAGGAGTTGCTGATTTCTTTCTGCAGAGTAGAATTCCATTGTGTAAATGTACCGCAGTATTTTGATCCACTCATTGACTGATGGGCACCTAGGTTGCTTCCAGCACTTGGCTGTTGTAAAGTGTGCTGCTATGAACATTGGGGTGCATAGGTTTCAGGGCTCTTAGGGTATAATCCCAGCAGTGGAATTGCTGGGTCAAAAGGCAGTTAGTTCCATTTTTAGTTTTCTGAGGAAATTCCATACTGTTTTCCACAGCGGCTGCACCAGTCTGCAATTCCCACCAACAGTGCACTAGGGTTCCCTTTTCTCCACATCCTCTCCATCACTTGTTGTTTGTTCCTTTGTTAATGGTGGCCTTTCTAACAGATGTGAAGTGATAAGTCATTGTAGCTTTTAATTTGCATCTCTGATGGCTAGTGATGCTGAGCATCTTTTCATGTCTCTGGACCCTTTGTATGTCCTCTTTGGAGAAGCATCTGTTAAGGTCCGTTGCCCATTTTTTAATTGTATTGAGTTCCTCAAACTTGACATTGCAGTTGCCTCATTTGTAAATTAATAATAACAATAAGTAAATCTTTGAACATTTACTGTGTGCTAACCATTCTGCATGCTTCACATGTATTGACTCGGTCTTCACAATGGCTGTGTGATGGAGGCAGGATTATTGCCTCCGATTGGTAGAGAGTTAGTAGTTCGTCCGAGTCCACGTGGCCTGTAAGTGGAGATAGCCAGGAGGTTGGACCTCATGGCTCATGCCTGTGACCTTGTTGTGTCGCACAGATAACGCTGTCTTCTCTGCAGAAAGACAGGGGCTGGGGCAGATGGCCCCTTGAGTAAGAGCAGGCGGCCTAGCACTGCTGCAGCGGGGAGGGGTGCTTGTGCTCCCCACCACCACGGTGCCATCGCCTCATGCTCCTTAGGGGGCAGACATTTTCTAAACTGTCCCCAACAGGATGCAACCTGAAACATAGTAGTGCTGTGGAAACTGTAAAACATCTCAGGGTTCTGTTTGTTCTGTGACAGTGCAAACATCTGTTTCTTTATTGAGACAGAAATTTGGAATGAGTGACACCTCATGGTGACCTCAGTCAACACCTTGACCTGCTGGGCTACAGACCTGTTTCTGTCCCAGCCCCTCTGCTCTGGCAGGCCTTTCTGGTGGGCAGACTCGTGTCCTCTGTGTTTGCGTGTATGGGCCCAGCAGCTCAATCCCTGGCTGCTACTTATGTGTTGACAGTCTTTAGGAGACTCTGGACCTTGCAGAAGGTGGAATGGCCGCTAACAGTAATTTGCTTTGGCTGCATGTTCACCTGGCATTTACCACAACACCCCCGGCCCCCCCGTCTCAGAATGGCGCTTGAAGACTTGGTAGTTGAAGAGATGACAAACATATATCAGACCATCCCTACTTTTTTTTACCTTTTATAAATTGACATTCTAAAAGGGATACCTACACACAGCAGAAAATAAACACTTTTAAAAAAAAAACACCTCTTTTTGTCTTGTTAAAAAAAAACTAAACAAAACAGCATCTCCTGGTTATTACGATTTGCGTTTCTGAACTGGGAGCGCCGTCTCCCTGGGTTTGTGTGGGCTCTTCCGGTTTTGCATCTGTCATGAACGACTTCTGCCTTCTCCGCGCTCCTCCTGGAGACGCCCCCCAGCCCCAGTCCTCTCCCCATCACTGGGCTCATCCTCACTGTCTCCCACCCAGATTACCAGCTGACCAGTGCGGAGCTCTCCTCCTTGCCAGCCTTCAGTTCACCTGGGGGGCTGTCACTAGGCAATGTCACTGCCTGGCAGCAGCCACCTCAGCCCCAGCAGCCGCCACAGCCACAGCCTCCGCAGCCCCAGCCCCAGCCTCAGCCGCAGCAGCAGCAGCAACAGCAGCAGCAGCAGCCACCGCAGCAGCAGCAGCCCCACCTGGTCCCTGTGTCTCTCAGCAATCTAATGTGAGTCCCTGGGGACCCATGCACATGTCCAGGAAGGGACAGTTGAGGGGTGGGAAGAGGGGCCTTCTGAGAGCTGGGATCCCTTTGAGGTTGTCTTATCATCAGTGGGGACAGTATGTGAGGTATCAAATGGCAGCCCTAATGTCCCAGGTATGAGCCTGGGAGACCTGCCCTGAGCCACTTCCCCAGCCAGCCTGGGGTGGGGGTGGGGTGGGGACCCTAGACCGCAAAAGATGACATGAGATAGAAAGAGAACTAATATGACTTATTTCCTTCTTTCCCTTCACTTGGCCATCTCCCTTTCCTGGTCTATCTGTCCCTACCCCCTTATCTCTTCCTCACACCCTCATCCCCCATCTTCTCATTCTGTCCCGTCACCCTCTGTCTTATCACCGCCCATCACTTTTTTTGTCACCTCTTCTCCTCTGTTTCTTTTCCCTGTACCCTCTCCCCATCTCCTGTCGCCAGCCCTGGCAGCCCCTTGCCCCACGTGGGCGCTGCCCTTACAGTCACCACCCACCCACACATCAGCATCAAGTCGGAACCTGTGTCCCCAAGCCGTGAGCGCAGCCCTGCGCCTCCCCCTCCAGCTGTGTTCCCGGCTACCCGCCCTGAGCCTGGTGACAGTCTCAGCAGCCCAGCTGGGGGCTCCTATGAGACAGGGGACCGGGATGACGGACGGGCAGACTTCGGGCCCACGCTGGGCCTGCTGCGCCCAGCCCCGGAGCCTGAGGCCGAGGGCTCAGCTGTGAAGAGGATGCGGCTCGACACCTGGGTACTGTAGCATCACCCCTCCCGTCTGCCAGTGTCTGCTATACCCAGGGACTGCTCCGTGTGCCCCCAGCCTGTCTTATCTCCCACCTGAGTGGCCTTTTGGCCAGCTAGCCCCTTCATCAGCCCTTTTGGGGCAGCGTCAATGCCCTTCTACCCCCACCAAAGGCTCGTTCCCAACCTTCCTTCAGCGTCAGTCCTATTGCTCGAAACGTCTCCCCTCAGAGCTGGTCCTGCCACCAGAAAGCTGGCCCTGCAGGGAGAAGGGCGTGGGGGACACGTCACCCCGTAGCCTGGGCCACCCCTCATACCCCCTTCTCCGTCTCCTCTCTTCACAGACCTTAAAGTGATGATCCCCACTCCCCTCCTCTCAGCCTCCCAGATGAAGAGTTGACAATCTCACCGCCCATCCCCCTGTCCTGGGCTCTTCCCGCTCGACCCCCACTTCCTTTCTTGTGCTCCGTGTCCTGTTGACGGTTACATTTGTGTATAATTATTATTATATTATTATTAATATTATATTTTTTTTAATTTGGATTCTCACTTTGGAGAGGAGGATGGTCTCATCCCCTCTTTCTGGCTGTGGGAGCTCTTTTTGCGGAGGGGGACACTTTGCACGTCGCACACATATGCTGCAGGGGGGTGGGACCCGTGGGCCTTGGGGAAGGACTGGTGCCGAGCCCTGCATGCAGAGCCCTCCCACCCCGTCCCCCAGATAGAGGGAAATAACCAAAAACTACCCAACAACAAGACCCCAAAGTGGGCTTGGTGGTGGGTCTGTGTTTCAGGGGAAAGTGAGGCAGGGGCTCTGTAAAGGGTTCCTGCTTCTGGGCTGTTTCTGTGTCCACAGACACGTGGGGCAGAGTACCCAGGCCTGGCCCCCATGTGCCCCTGCACACACACGACACACTCACTGATTCTTGTGTGACTGCACCTCCAAGGTGTGGGGGTGCTGGCTGAGCTTTTGGGCTGGGAAGGCTGTCTGGGAAGCTGGCTGGGCATAGGTTTTGAGGCAGGGCCCCTCTGAAGCACATTTGGAGAGAGAGAGAGCGCCATGAGGAGAGGGCTGAGGAGGGACAGGGGGCTGTGCGAGGGGTGAGTCGGGCCCCACCCTTTCCCGGCGTTCTCTCCCACACAACGCAGTGCAATAGCTCCCGGCCCCTCAGTTGACACCGGCCCTGTAAAGCTGGCCGCAAAGCACAGGGAGAACTGGGGAGAGGAATGTGAGTGAGGTGGCTCAGTGGGAGCGGGCCTTGGCCACTCCACGGTGCCTGAGGACTGGAACCCTTGCACCCACAGGCAAGTGTGAGTGGGCGGACTTGCTCTTCCTTGCACGTACACATCCCAAGAAGAGTGGTTGTTGGGATGGGGTCGTGAGGATGGGGGAGGGGACTGGGAGGTTTGCAGAAGGCCTCCCTCCCTGCTTTCCTCCTTGGCCCCTCTCGCCAGCCCTCTTCCCTGCTCCTTCCACTCCCGAACCGCTGTGGACCCACCTTCCTGCTCTTGGCGCCCTCATTGTCCGGCTACCTCCTGTCCCACCACCCCCAGGCCGCATCCTACCTTCCCTCTTGGCTACTGTAATTGTAAATAGCAACCTTTGGAAAACGTTAGCAGTGTAACAGTCCAGGAACTGTTTTTTTTGTTGTTGTTGTTGTTGTTGTATTGATATGAAATGAGATTCTATTTTTGTCAAAGTATATTGTAATAATAATGATTCAAACGCCCGTACTGTACAGATGAGGTTCTCCTGCTGTTGTTCTTGCTCCTCCCCTCTCCCAGCCGCCCCTCTCTGCTGCCTCCCCAGGTCCTGAGACCTCAAGCTGGATGACAGATCAAACTGAAGGGCACAGGCCCCAAGCCCATGATGATCCACACCACCCCTCACCCTAAGGTGCATGGACAGGCAGACTAGGGTCTTGCCCCACTCCTTCACGTAAGCCCAGCTTCTCTGCCCACGGGGTGCAGCACTCCTTCGGGGTTTCATCCTGGTGGGCTGAAAGCAGAGTAGACCCGGCCTAGTTGACTGTCTTTGCCCACCTCTGTGACCCAGCCACTAGCAGTATTCCAACATGAAGCAGGGAAGGAACCAGAAGCGGAGGGAGGCAGGTGGCTGCACAGGTACCTAGTGTATTCATGAAGACATTTGGTATTTCTATGTCCCAGTGTCCCTTTGTACTTGTGTGTGTGTGTGCTCATGTGGGTCTCTGAGCCCATCTGGGCATACACACGAGTTTTTGGGCGGATTGAGCTCTGAAGGCGTCTGTGTATGTGCATGTAAGCATGTGCCCTGGGTACGTGTTTACAGTAGGACAGGTGGCTGTTCCAGCCACACAGCCCTGGCCTCCAGCTCCATGACCCTCCTCCCTGAGCTCCACTCCTTATGCCCTGCTCCTTCACCTGTTTTCGCCCTCAGCTCTGATGTTTTTGCCTTTCAGTCAGAAGGGATCTAGCAGTTGCCCCTCTTTGCTTCTCCCTGCAGCCCTGCCTCTCCCAGGCTCCACACACAATTGTGTACCCAGAACCCATACCTGTACCCACAACCCTTTCCCTGGAATACCCTCTTTTCCTCACCCCAGGCCTGCTTTCAGGGTAAAAGTCAAGTTCCTCTTCCTCCCTAAAGCTTTTTCCTTACCTGGTCAGTGAACCATCCTTACTCACACCCTAACCCCCCCCTCACAGCCTGTTCAGTCTTCCTGCAGGTCCCTAGAGGGAGTTTCGAGAATCAGTGAGACTTGATCAGGGCCGTGAAGATGGGATGTAGTCCTGTGTGTGTGCATCCTCAGAGCCTTGCCCAGTGCCTGGCACGTAGTTGGCACTCAGTAAATGCTAAACGGGTGAATGGTTGAATGATAGGTGCTCAATAAACATTGAATGACTGGCCTTTCCTTCTCAGGCTATTCCCGCCATCAGTCTGTCCACCTTTCTAGGCTGGGTTTGGCCACCATTAAACATGGGGTGGGGGTGAGGGCCCCTGCAATTCACGGTGCAATATTTACCAGTTTTGCCCTCTGCCTTTAACGGCAAACCTGGCTTTTGATTACCATGTGTGGATGTGTGTGTACTTTCTTCTCTATCCCTAGGGGCAGGGGGGGCGGTCTGTGAGTGAATACGTGACATTTCTGCAATTCAGTACCCCAAGATTTCTCTTGGGGATAGGGGCTCCTGGCCGGCCAGATGAAGGGTCCCTGGGAACCCAGACCTCAAGTGTGGACTTCATTTCTTCCTCCTCTCACAAGCCAAATTTGCCTCCACCCACTCCTTCCTCCAAATAACCGGGCATTTGCCAAAGTAATCACTGGAGTCATCCAATGTTTCTCTCCCCGCAGGCTTCCCACAGCTTTCAGGGACAGTGGGCAGGAGGACTCCCACCCACCCCAGTTCAACTTACCATTTCCCCTTCCCCAGCAGTGCACTCAGTGCAGCCAGACTGACCCCTGACCCTTGTCTAGCCCTCCCCATCTTGGACAGGAAGGAAATAATGCACCTTCTCTTAATGATTATTTATTTGTTTGGAGAGACAGAAATGATGTAAAAGTGTATCTAGAAATATCTATATCTATATATTTTTAACCGATTCTTTGGAATCCCCTGGGGTGGGGTGGGGGGTGAATTTAGGCTTTCATGGAGGAGAGCAGACAGGGAGCCTGGGACTCCTCTGTTCTGTCCCCTGCCACCTCTCTCCACTCCTGAACAGTTGATACAGAAATGGGATTTGTATTGGGGGAAGGGCACTGGAATGTTACATGGGGAACCTGGATTCTGTCTGTCTTCCCCATTGAAGTCCCAGAGGGAGGAAGGGGACAGGCCATGGAGGTGCCCCACCCCCAGACCCGACAATCACCCACACTCCTGGGGCTCCTCCTGGGTCCTGGGCAGGGCGAGTCCAAGCGTGTGGCTGTTGGTTTGTTTTCAATATTTCTTTTCGTGCTGTATGGTGATGCTTTCTTAGTATTCTACACAATAAGAAAAGACAAAGTCCTCGATATTCTTATGAGTTTTGTTGGAAAACTCTTTCACTATATTTGTTGTAAAGAGGTTTACTATTAAAAGAAAAAGAATACACGTTTCTGATATTTTGGCTTGGGTTCTGGTTTCTCTGGTGTGGTTGGCTGAGGAGGGAAGGAGGGACTGTGTGGCTCAACCAGGGTGAGAGGCCAAGCGTCGGTCAGCGGGAAAGCGTGGTGTTAGCCTTCAGGGTGGGCACTTTCAGGTGACTGAGGTGAGGTTTCAGGTGCTCTGTCAGAGGCAGGGGCAGCCCCCAGACTGGGGAATGTCGTCCTGTTAAGAGACCTAGGAGGGACCCTGGGACACAAGAGAAACAGAAATCACACTCAAGGCCAGGTCCGGAACAGGACGGTGCACAGTAAGGCAGCAGCATGGGAGGGAACCTTTGGCTCCCAGAAGCTTTTCCACAACAGGAACGTGCCTAGGCACTGTTAGGCACGATTGAATTCCACCTTCACAGTGGTCCCGGCAGAGCTCAGTCCAACAGGGGCATCTGCCCTTTAGCAGCATTTCAACAGTACCTGGGAGCCTCTCCATACCCTCTTCACATATCCCAAAGGGACTCCCCACCTGGTTCCCTCAGGAGCAGGCAACCCTATCTCCTGCTCCCCCCCCCCCGCCCGCCCCCGATAGCTATGCTGTGAGCAGGTGCAAGGGCTGTGGAGGGAAGTACGCAAGGCTTGGCTACCAGGTTTGGCCACTCTGTACGAGGCCCATACTAGGTGCTGCAGAGACAAAGGGAGTATGAGAGGCCAATGTATAGTGATAGAGACGTGCTTACAAATGCCTGAAGTCCACACTGCGTGCTTCATGCTTTGGTTGCTGCAACATGCAGGTTGATGCAAGAGCACATGGGATCAGGCAAGTGGCAGAATGTCTTTGTGCCTTGGGTTCCCTCATCCGCAAATGGTGGCGATCTGCCTCCCTCTCAGGGTCACTGTAAACTT
This sequence comes from Macrotus californicus, assembly GCA_007922815.1. Lineage (NCBI taxonomy): Eukaryota > Metazoa > Chordata > Mammalia > Chiroptera > Phyllostomidae > Macrotus > Macrotus californicus. The sequence continues at coordinate 75,452 of VMDR010000787.1, read as the reverse complement.
CACCTTGCTTCTCCCTCAGCTGGAGCAGAGATGAAAGGTGAGCTGAGCAGGAAAGGGTTAGGAAGATACTGTCCTCCAGACGAGACTCCCTGCTGGCTGCCTGTGGTGGCAGCCTTCAAGATGGCATCCCGTTACCTCAGTGTGATACTCATGCTCTTGTGCGGTCAGCTCACATTGAGTCATGGTTGGTATGTATGACCAATAAAACTTCCAAAGTAAAGCTAGTACGTGATGTTCCACGTGTTCTTTCCCTGTTGTGGGAACTATGGAGCACATCAAAACAGCCTGGATTGCTAAGCTTCCTTCAGGTGTGGTCCAGCACTACCAATGGGCTTTGTGTGAATAGAAAATAAATGTGTTCAGCCAGTGATTTGGGTATTGTGTCTGCAATAGAACCTGTCCTGTCCTGACAAATGGATTATCCATTCATACTTGGCCAACCTTGGAGCCCCATCTGCTGACAGCCCCTGTGCTAAGGTACAGATCTCTGGATTTGACATAGTCCAGAACGGGTTCGACTCCTAGTTCTGCCACTTAGCAGCTGTGTGGCCTTGCGTAGTGGTAATCTCCCCGAGCTGCCGCCTTTTTTTTTTTTTTAAGATTTTTCATTTATTTTAGAGAAAGGGGAAGGGAGGGAGAGAAACATCAATGTGTGAGATATACATCAATCAGTTGCCTCTTGCACACCCCCAACTGGGGACCCAGCTCACAACCCAGGCATATGCCCCGATTGGGAATCAAATCTGTGATGTTTTGGTTTGCAGGCCAGTGCTCAGTCCACTGAGCCACACCAGCCAGGACTCCCCAAGCTGCTGTTTAATCAGCTGTAAGACAGCTGCCTGTTTTCTCTAGCCCCTCCTCCACCTTCTCCAGTTTGTCGTCCTGTCCTTGGCACAGTTCTGGTCATCTAGCACCTTGTTCTCCAATACCCACCATATAAAGTCCAAACTTCTCAGCCTGGCTCCCAGGGCCTTCAAAGAACCAAAATAACCTCTTTTCCAGGCTGAGCCCACACATCCCTGCTGCACATCCCTTAGGCTCAGACTGGCCTCCACTCCATTCCTAGACATCCTTGGTATATTTGCTCATGTCATCCTTCTGTCTCAAATGCAACAAACATGTATAAGCACCTGCTCTGTGAAGTCCTTCATTAGGCACCAGAGATATAGAGAGGAGCAGAACGAGGCAGCTCCTGCTTCTCAGCAACTCAGTCCAGTGGGGACAAGAGTCAAGGGAACCAACCGTTAACACTTGAGTCACCAGTCTGTTAAGTGTCATAAAGGATGGATATAAGTCGGCTGTGGGATCAGAGATGAGGCACACTCAAATCCAGGCCAATGGAGATCAGAGTCTCCAAGGAAGTGTTTGAGCTGGATTTTGAAGACATGGAGTTTCCTGGGCAAACGAGGGCAGGAAATGCATTCCCAATAGGAATAGCGTGTAAGGTATGGAGAAAGAATGGTGCATTCAGGAAATCCAATACTGTGGTGCAGGTCAGAGGAATCGTAGGTGAAGCTGAAGAGGAAGGCAGAGGCCTGGTGAAGAGCCTGATTGCCATAATACGGACTTTATTCTGCAGATGTCTGTTCATCAGAGGACCTTAGTGGAGGACACACTAGATCATATTTGTGTTTCAGAAAGTTCCTGCCAGTACTGCTCGCTCTCAGCACTGCAGAGATCCAGCTGGAAGGAATGCAAAACTGAGGCCCACTCAGGGCCCTTTGCAGCTGAGAGGATGAATTTAGTAGGTGTTTGAGAGGTAGAATAACAGGGCTTGGGAACCGCTGGTGAAGGTGGAGAAGGAGAGGGAGGAGGGTCCATGATCCAAGACCTGTGTTTGGACTGACTGGACGGTGGGTGCTGTGGCTCCAGACAGGGCCACCGGCTATATCCTGGGATTTTAGACGAACTGAGTTGGAAACAAGGGGAAGCTCACTGGTGCATCCTTTGGGGTATCAAAGGGCAGAAGGGGTGCTTTGCTCCCCAGAGGTAGTTGCAAGGTTAGGCATGGTGGTCTGGTCAGGACTGTGTGAGAGCCTTAGGAAGATAAGAGTTCTAAAGGCCAGACACCGAGTGCAACCCTAGAGGTCAGTCACTGGTTTTCTTCTGATAAGAGGACACTTGAAAAAAAAAAGATTTCATTTATTTTAGAGAGAGGGGAAAGGAAGGAGAGAAACAGGTCAGTTGCTTCTCGCCTGCTCCCAGCTAGGGACCTGGTCCGCAACCCAGGCATGTGCCCTGACTGGGAATCAAATCGAAAGCCTTTCAGTCCGCAGAACAGTGCTCAACCCACTGAGCCACACCAGCCCAGGCAGGTGACACTGCTTTACTAGGTACCTGGAAGGTATTCAGGAGGAACTACCTAGTGGACTTGCGAGACATTAGCCCTCTCCATGCCTGAGTTGCTTCCTGTGTAAAGTGGGTTGAAGTGGCAGTGAGAAATAAGTGACACGTATAAATTAAAACCATTCCTGACCCATATTAAGTGCTCAGTCAGTGTTGTTATTTTTATTACTGCTACTTGCCATTTATGAAAATAGATGAGCTTACTTGGGTAAGGTCTAAGAAACTGCTCTACACTCCTGTTTCTGTCTTTGAAACCTTTCCTCTCATTCAGGGTTTTGTTCCTACAACTTTTCCCTCCCCTGTCCTACCCAGAAGGCTGTGTTATTCTCTAATGGGTGCTAGGAATCTGCCCCTTCTTTATAGCACCTGCTTCATGTTTCCTGAAATCGTGGGTACTAGTTGCAATTTTCTAAAATTGGATTGAAAACTCCTTTAAAAAACACACCGCTGCCCTTGCTGGTGTGGCTCAGTGGACTGAGTGCCAACCTGCAAACCAAAAGGTCACCTATTTGATTCCCAGCCCGGGGCACATGCCTAGTTTTGGGGCCAGGTCCCCAGTGAGGGGAGTGCAAGAGGCATCTCTTCACATCCATGTTTCTCTCCCTCACTTCCCCTCTCTCTAAAGATAAATAAATGACATCTTAAAAAAAAACCCGCCTCATCCCTTTTGTGTCTGGCTCAGTGCCTGGCACACAGTATGTGTTCGGTCAGACTAAAATGAGATAATGCGTGTGAAAGTGCACTTTTAAACGGGAGTGCTACGAACCCAAAGGATTTTTTCCCTCGAGGGCATGGTGTTGTTCTGCATCTTCTACTTTCCAGCCGCAGGAGCACCAGACCCAGTGAGGCTGAGATGGAGGGCAGGTTCCAGTTTCCTGGGCTCAGCTGTTCACTTAGATTTAGCACCTGCTGGGCTCCTACTTCCCAAAGAGGCGGAAGCAAGGGTGCCGTCTGATTGTTCCAGCTAAGGAGACCAGGCCAGTTCCCTTTACTTCATTTTCTTCTGACTCACCCCTCAGTCCCATGGGCTGAGTAACTTTTCCAGGCTTGTGATTGTGGAAACTTGTTTTAGGAACAGCTAGCAGATGTGAAAGGGCCATAAGGTGATCCCACCCCTGGCTCCCAAGTGGCTCCTCCTGGAGCCCATACATATTTGGAGTTAGATGACCCTGGCTTACTGCCCAACTAAAAGACACGTGTGGTTCTACAGACCAGATACCCAAGTGTGTATTTTATAGTCGGTAAACCTGAGGCCGCAAAGAGGGGGGCAGGCGACTTGCAGGTTCTTCCCACAGCGCTTCACGCAGTTCCTCGATAGATGTAATTAAGATCAGCCTGAGGCCCCCGGATTTACTGCTTCCAGTCGGACTTACTCGTATTTAACATCCCTCCTCCTTTGCTTTGGACTCGTTCCCACATGTTTACAGCTCTCGGGCCTCGCTCGGGCAGTTTGGTCTCTCTAACGTGCGGTCCCTGCCTTCGCAGCGTGGCTGCCCAGACTCAATCCAATTTACTGTGCATCTGCCACCACGTGCGGAATAAAAGCTGGTGACTACACCGCAGGCCCGAAAGGGGAGGGGAGGTCACGCGCCGGATAAGCCCCACTCTCACGTGACCGCGGCGCCCGTCCCCTCGTCCGTCACTACCCTCAGCTGGGAGCGGCGGCTGGCGCCCAATCCGGGCGCCGCCAGTCAGGGACGTGTGGGGACGACGGAGCCGTTCAAGGATCGGGAAGAAAAATATCTCCATCTAAGGCGAAGGGGAAGTAGGGAGTCCGAAGGCAATAAAGGCACTGGTCTAACCTGCCCCTCTAGACCGTAAGCTCCCAGGAGGCGAAGGTCACCATTCCAAAGCGCCTCGGCAGAAGTTGGCTGGCGACTACCGCTCTGACGCGGCCAGTAGTTGAGCCCGTCGCCCTTTACACCGACCCCCCTTCACTCCCCCTTCACCGGCCGACCATGACATGACAAAGAATAGGGTCTTTCGGCAGCTAGTGAACCAACGCTTCCTAGCCTGCTGCCCGCGACAGAACGGACTCCAATCGATTTGTCCACAACTGCAGGGGTGCAAAGACCCAAACCCAGTCCCAACGTCCCCACAGGAGGGGGCAGTGGACCTTCCGGCTCACTTCATTGGCTCTTCTAATGACGGGTGGGGAGGTCAGTCAACCGCAGCCTGGAAAAGACGCATGCGTACACAAAAGATTGGGCCCCTATGTGGCGCGGGGGAGGGAACGGGACAGCGAACCCATTTCGACTGGGTCTTGCCGGGGCCTAGGCAGAGGAGGTGCGCATGCGTGGACCTAACCTCTTCTCTGCTCAGTTTGAGGGGCGTATAGCGAGCGCCCTCTGTCTTCCTGGTAGTTTTCCCAGAAGTCTAACCTCCAAGAATACTACATCGGACCTGGCTCTGCCTGGAGGATCCATAAGAATGGACGAATTTCGGGAGCTACCCTCAGGGACCACACGACCATCCCCAAACACAGTCAGAGCCATTAGTCTGGGTCTTTGCGCAGAGACCCCTCTGGGCCAACAGTAATGTGATATTAATTTGATGATGACCCTTCTCAGTTTACTAAGCCTGTTCATGTAAGAAACATCAGACCTATGGAGAATTTTATGAGTTTGTTTTGTTTTGTTTTGTTTTGTTTTTAGCCAAACTGACATATGCTCGAGAGCAAGATCTCAAATGCTCCAGAAAATAATAGTTTTGCAGCTTCTTTTACACACTTGAAATTAATACGGTGGGAGGAAGCAAGGCTGGGGTTGAATTTTAAAAGAGTCAACAAGATTATTGCTCTCTTGAGGGTTAATTATCCCTTGGAGGTGTATTTCTCCCGGCATTTCAAAGGTGTGTTAACCTAGATGCACAAGAACGCTGGACAGGGCTGTACTAAAACCTTCCACTAAAGAAGTTACAGGCCTGTGACGTGATTACCCACAGTGACCTGCCCAGTTAGGCATTGATGCTCAGATCACCCTGTGAGGTTACTTTCCATAGAACCCCTCTCTTCACCCACTTGTTATATCCATTATCTCAGGAGCTCCTCAAAACCCTCCTCCAGTTAGGTTAAAGAAAGCTGGGGAAGGCAGAGGATCTGCCTGTGAGGATGGAGCCTGGACTGAAACCCAGGCCACCCAAGGCAGAAGAGCCTTGATAAGCTGCCTCCCTGTTCTCCAAGGAGTTTGTATAGTTGAGGTGATGACACTTAAGATATAGGGAAAATGAAGGTAGAATTTCAGCCTGTTTTTTAAATAGACACTGAGTGCTAAGAGGGAAAGATCAGTTTGTGCTTTAGTGATCTGAAAAGGCAACATGAAGAAGCAGCTTCAGAGTATATACTTGGATTAGATAAATCTTAGGAACATAATATTGAATGAATAAAGAAATCCAAGAACACAAACATTAGAAATAATTTTTATAAATTTCAAAAACAAGCAAAATTAAGCAATATATTGTTTAGGTATATATGACCAAACATTTTAAAAAGAATAATAAACACAAAATTTATTAGCGGTTACCTAGGAGAGAGACTGGGGATGGGATGGAGAAGAACAAGTAGATGCTATTGGTAATGTTCTAGTTATTGGGTTAGAGATAAATGTATGGGTATTTTATTATTTTTGTATCACATACAACAATTATTCTTTAGTATGTGTAAAATATAATTCAAAAGATGATAATGGGATCACCCCCAAGATAATTATGTATTACGTAGTTGGAGAGAAGGGAGAAAACCTGACCTATATTACACTTGGTTTCTAGAGCATTTCTACACATACAAGTTTATCTTCAGAACAGCCCTTTAAGATATTATCTCTGCATTAGAGATGAAGAAACAACTGAAAGTTACTGAAGGCCCATGAACCAAGACAGGAAAGGTGCGAGTGCAGGAGGCCAATGGGGAGCCCTGTGCAGCTAAATTTCCAGTGTGCCTAGCATTGTACCTGCAACAGAGAATATGGTCAGTAAACATTTGTTGAGTGGGTAACTGAACTTGCTAATCACATGGGTGTCTCCTAGTGAAACAAGCTGCCCTGAAAGTAGTTGAGGACCCTGCACAGCAGCTGGCTGACCACTGTCAGGTACAGGAGTACTATTCTCTCTTTGGGTAAAGGTTGGATGTAGGTAACCCCTAAGGTTCTCTTCAATGTTAAGGCTGTGTGAGTTTATCAGAGAATGAAGACAAAACCGATATTAAGATAATAAGGCTCTCCACCTGGGTAGTGAAAGTGGTCAGCAAAGAAATGCCTGGATAAAAGAGACATTTTGAAGTTAACAGGACCTATTGCCAGAATACGTAGGAGGTGCGTTGTATTTGTTGTTGTGTGAATTGTTGCATGTTGTTGTCGGTGGCTACTGGATGTTGATCCACCCCAACTGGGAGAATGGTCGTGCTGCTTACTAGGTAAAACAGGGTAGTACATGGACATTCATTTAGAAATGCCTAGCAGGCAGCCGACTACACAGGATAGTGCTGAGGAGAAATAAGGGCTGAAGGTGCCCTGGGATGTTAGAGAAAGAACACTGGAGTTTAAGTCAGAACACCTGATTTCTAGGTATGGCCTTGTCTTTAATTAATGGTTTCACTTTGGATGTGTTGCTTTGAACAAGTCACTTAATCTGTTGGGACTATTTCCTCATATATTAAAGAACATATACACACAACAAGAAGGTGCCCAATCTCCTTCTCAAGATCTAGTTAAATCTACTCATATAGTTAAATATACAGATATATCCATTACTGGAACTCTGTTTTCCTCTGTTGTCCCATATTATGTTCTTTTGCCATTTATGACTTACCATATCTTACTTCATGTGCATGCGCTAGAAGTGAGTTCTCTGGGAGAAGCCCTGTCTTACTCAAGTTTCTATCTCCATTGTTAATCTCTCTGAGATCTACAATTTCTTGTTTGTAAATTAAGCTAGTTAATATTTAAAGTTCTTTTGAGTGATAGAATTCTGTTATCTAGCTATGTTCTATGGATTGAGTGGATTAAACCATCTGATCTCTAAATCCCTTTCCAACTCCAATATTCAATGATTTTATAATATTGAGTTGCAAGTAATCTCATAGAAGTAATAGTTGAACAAGTTCTCAAAAGGAAATGTGTGGGAAAAGATTAAGAACAGGAGCAATACAGCAAAGAGAACATATTGAAAGTGACATAGAGGGATCAGTCTGAGAAGTAAGAGAGATAATAATAGCAGGGGTAATAAATTCAGATGCCTAAAGGAGCCAGGAAAATGAGGTAAATGAGTGAAGTGGGCCTGTGGTGTGTGAGGGAGTGGTGGAGCCTGGAAAGGCCATGCACAGCCCATCTAAAGAAGTCAGCTATCTTGTTACCAATGCATGTGTTGCTGTATCTTCTAGTTTATAAGATGAAACTGGAAATCCAGTTTTTATTTGAAATCTCATGATTTTTTAAGAGTTGACAACCAATTCAGATTATTTAAAAACTATGCAGATAAAAAAAGTAAAAATAAAACCCTACACCTGTAGGCCAGATTTGTTGGGCCACGAGTCTTTAATCTCTGTTACATGGAGCTCCTTTCTCACCCTCAATCCCACGTGCTTACACACAATTTTAGTGGAGGACTTTCCTGTTTCTGTTCATACCAGTTCTACGGTGTCAGTCCTGACCCTTCTCGTTCTTGCAGGACTTTGCCCTTCCCCCTCACTCCCCTCCGTTTTCAATTTCTCCCTTCTACTCGAATCTTTCCTCTAATCTAAGAATGTGCCAAAGTCTCCACATTCTAAAAACACTGCTCCATGCTCCTATAATCCCTTAAAGGGACTTTTTAGAAAGTTCTTTCCCTCTTTTTCCCTTCTCCAACAAATTTCTTGACAGAATAGTTGTAGTTGCTATTTCTGTTCTCACTTAAGTTGGCTTCACTCGCTGTAGTTTAAGGTTAGCTTCCACCAGTCCATTGAAACCTTTCTGACCAGGGTTAAGGTCTCTGTTGCTAAATTCATTGAAATGCTCCAGCTGGAGCATTTAACTCCTCACACTCAGAGATAAAGTATTATCCTTTTTTTAAATCACCTAACTAAGAGGTGTTCCATCCATGTTTATTGAGCCACATTGGAAAGTGTTTTCAAGAAAGAAGGGTAATCAGTATAATCAAGTTTGCAGAAAGATTGAAGACTGTGTTGGCCAAATGAACCCCATTAGATTTTAAGATAAGGAGATTGTTGGTGACTTCTGAAAGGGCTGGTTCAGCCGAAGGAGTTGGAAGCCCTGGCTGGTGTGGCTCAGTGGACTGAGTGTCAGCTTGTGAACCAAGGGGGAGCCGGTTCCATTCCCAGTCAGAGCACATGCCTGGGTTTCGGGCCAGGTCCCCAGTAGGGGGTGTGCAAGAGGCAACCACATATTGATATTTCCCTCTCGTTCTCCTTCTCTTCCCCTCTCTCTAAAAACAAATAAATAAAATCTTTTAAAAAAAGAAGGAATTGGAAGACATATCACTGTAGTTTATAAAGAAAAAGTTTGTGAAGTGATAACAGAGGGTATAGAAGTTTGACACTACATGGGGGAAAATCAAGCAAGAGGTATTGGAGACAATAATGCCAATTAGAGTTCTTAAGACTGAGAAAATCCTGGCATGTTTGTAGGTGAAAGGAACAAATCCAGCAGCATGGGAGGTGCTGAAAATGCTTGAGAAAGAGAATACTCGAGAATACACCATCCAAGATAATGAGAGAGAACTGAGAAATCAGCCAAATGAAGGAACTGGTTGGCCTTTACAAGGACATAAGGAGCCTCCTGTCAAGTAGGCAGAAAGGACAAAAGGCACGAGTCATGATCACATACAGGCTCCTCATTGAGGTCGGGAAAGGTAATGCAGGAGAGCTCCTGTGCGTTCTATCAAGAAGATGGAAGCAAGGTTACGTCTCCAATAATGCGGTGGTCCAGCAGAACAATAGGCTGCTGGCAATTTTAGAGATATTATTCTGTGCTAGTTAAACTCCTTTTGCTTCCCTGCATTGCTTCCAAGGGGTTCTGTCTTTAGCTACCCTCTCTTTGTTACTGCTTTTCAGAAAGCTGTCACCTGTCTCTGCAACCACCTAAATGCTGATAACTTCCAATCTATGTCTGTACCATAAATTGCCCTCTGGAGCTTCACGTCTGTGCATCCCGCTACCTATGTAACCTATCCCCAGGATATTCCACAGGTTAAATTGAACAGGAGCTCAGTATCCTCAGGACTGAAACTCTTAACTTCTCCTAAGTAACTTAGCTAACAGTCACAATATGTTCCCAGTTGCCCAAGCCAACAGATACACATCTTCATCTCTCTCTCTCCCTCTGTCCAAGTGTGTGTTTATATATGTGTATGTGTGTAGGAAGGTATTTAAAAGAATAGGAACATACTTTTTGTGTATTATGTTTTATTTTTCACTTAATAATGTGATCATTTGATCATGTCAATAAATACTTTTCCATATTTTTAGTGGTTGCATAGATTACATCCTATACATGTGCTATATTCTACTGTCTTATTGAAAATTCTGTTTGTTTCCTTTTCTATTACAAATAGCACATTATATATTATTGCCCTGGCTGGGTAGCTCAGTTGATTAGAGCCTCATCCCCACACTCCAAGTTTTCGAGTTCAATCCCCGGTCAGGGCACACACAAGAACCAAGTCCATGTTTCTCTCTCCCTCCTTCCTCTCTCTCTAAAATGAATAAATAAAAAAACTTAAACATATAAAATTATATGTTATAAAAATATATTTGTACATATCTTTTATTTCCTTTAGATTGAATACTTAGAACTCAAAATGGAGGGCCAAGGAGTATGCACATTTGAAAAGCTTTTAATACATGTTGCCAAACTGGCCTTCCAGAAAAATTGTACCAGAAGTATATGGTAACATTCATTTGCCTGTACCTTTGAATAATATTATCTTTAATTTTTGTTGATTTAACAAACTGTACCTGACCCTCCAACTCTCAGTCCCTGACTTTCCGCTAAGTCCTTCACCATTCCCTCCTGAGTATTCCCACAACTTCCCTGCGACCCACAACTCACTTTTGAAAGGTAGAGGGGAAGGTGCCACCAAATTTCTCATAGGAGTAATTCTCAATCTCCTGCACTTTCCCTAAACCTCCAGCCCCATTTTTTTAAATATTGGATTTATTGAGGTGACATTTGTTAATAAAATTACATAGGTTTCAGGTACAATTCGATAATACATCATCTGTGTGTCGTATTGTGTGCTCACCACCCCCAGTCAGGTCTCCTTCCTTCACCATTCACCCGCTCTTTACCTGCTCCTACTGTCCCCTTCTCCCCTCTTAGCCCCACTTTTGCTGCTCTTGTGCACAGTGGTTCCTTTTGTGTGATTCTTCAGTATCTTCCCTTCCTTCCTCTTTTCCTAACTTCTGTCTCTGAGAGGTCACTTGTTCTCTCTCTTCTTGTCAGGCCGGCCCTCCAAAAGCGCTCCTGTTCCTCCCCCCGGAGCCTCTCTCTGTGCAGCACCATCTCCCACTAACAGAGCAGTAATGCCTTCCCTTTGGCAACAAATGTATTTAAATATCTCTTATACAAGAAAAAAAAGAATTTTATCACCCTTTACTCTCTCAAAATATTTCTTTCTTTTTTTCTTCCTGTACATTACATTTCTCTAAGGAGTAATCAAGAAGTGTCTATTGAGCCCTGGCTGGTGTGGTTCAGTGGATTGAGCACCAGCCTGCAAACCAAAACGTCACAGGTTTGATTCCCAGTCAGGACACATGCCTAGGTGGTAAGCCAGGTCTCCAGCTGGGGGTGTGCAAGAGGCAACCGATTAATGTATCTCTCACATATCAGTGTTTCTCTCCCTCTCTCCCTCCCTTCCCCTCTCTCTAAAAATAAATAACATCTTTAAAAAAACATTTTTTAAAAAAGTGTTTATTGACTTTCATTGACCTCTCTGTATTCTAACCCCACTGTCCTGAGCAACATCAAAGACATAGTGGCAGTCTGGGTCTCCGCTCTCTTCCTCACTTCTTTGGCGCTTCTGATGCAGAACCATGCCCTCTACCCTGAGGCTGTCTTCCTCTGGCTGCGTAATTCTGCCCTCTTCTGGTTCTCCTCTCAGAGCAGCATCTGTGAGGCTGCATGCCCTCCAAGTGATTGTGTGCCCCAAGCCTCATCTCTCTCTTTGGGTTTTCTCACTTACTTCTGTGGCTTCAGTGATTTCCTCTACATTGATGATTCACAGCCTCTCTCCTGAATTCCAGACCCAAATTATGCAGCTGACTGCTAGACAGCTCTACCTGGATGTGATTCCTTAGATGCCACACATCCCAAACTGAGTTTGTCAGCCAGCAATGCTGCTCCACAACACACACAGAAAAACCTGCTCCTCCCACTGTGTTTCCCAGTTCAGCTAATGCTGTCGCCACACTTCTAGTCATTGTATTCAAACCCATGATCTAAGAGCTGCCATGTATTGAGTACCTGCTGTATACCAGGTGCTTTCTTTTTTAAAGTTATTTATTTACTTTTAGACAGAGGGGAAGGGAGGGAAAAAGAGAGGGAGAAACATCAACGTGTGGTTGCCACTTGCACACCCCCTGCTTGGGACCTGGCCTGCAACTCAGGCATGTGCCCTGGCTGGGAATTGAACCAGCGACCCTTTGGTTCATGGGCTGGAACTCAATCTACTGAGCCATACCAGCCAGGACTATATGCCAGGTGCTTTCCATACATAATCAAATCCTCAGGCAGATTTACTATTCCCATCGTTATTATGAGGAAACTACTAGGAAGTGCTGGTATTCAATGAGTAGTCAGTGCTAAAGCCTCTGTGCGGTGTTTCACCACTCAGTCTCTTTCTTCTTGTTCCTTTGTACGTGTCCAGCCAGTTTCCAGGTCCCTGAACATCTGCCCCCGTCTGTCTGCCCTACACCAACTCCTTAGGTGAGGCTCTGCTCTTTTTTGCCTGGAAATTAGCAAAACCTCTTCAACTATAACTGCCAGATTTCATTCTAAAGCATAGTTTTAAATATATCACTCCTTGCAAGTAAAAATCGTAAATGTCTCGCGGAGCTGAATGTAGTTGAATTGTTGACTTTGGCATCCAAGGCTCTCCACCCCCCGGTGCCAGCCTTTCGTCCCTCCGGGGCCCTCGTGAGCCCTGCACTCCATCTAGTCGAGAACAGGTCTTCCTCACACCTTGCTTCCCGCCCCACCCCTGTCTTTGCCCTTTGTAATTCCCTTTCTTTTTTATCTACTGTACTCCCCCACCCCCATTTGTGTCTGTTGAGATCACATCCACACTTAAAGCCCAGTTCACAAGCCACCTCTTCTATTATAAAGCCCTTCCAGCCCCTGGCTGGTGTGGCTCAGTGGACTGAATGCCGGCCTGAGAACCAGAGGGTCGCTGGTTCAATTCTCAGTCGGGGCGCACACCTGGGTTGCGAGCCAGGTTCCTGGTGGGGGATGCACGAGAGGCAACCACACATTGGTGTTTCTCTCCCTCTCTTTCTCCCTCCCTCCCCTCTCTAAAATTAAATAAATAAAATCTTAAAAAAACAACAACAGCCCTGGCTGGTGTAGCTCAGTGGATTGAGCGTGGGCTGCGAACCAAAGGGTCTCCAGTTCAATTCCCAGTCAGGGCACATGCCTGGGTTGCGGGCCAAGTCCCCAGTGGGGGCCACCTGAGAGGCAACCACACATTGATGTTTCTCTCCCTCTGTTTCTCTCTCCTTTCCCCTCTATCTAAAAATAAATAAAATCTTAAAAAAAACAACAACAAAAAACAACAACAACCTTCCAAATCCTCCAAGGAGACATTTAGTTCTACCTCTTCCAACTCCCACCCTTAGTATTTTTTGCCTTTCTTTTCCTTATGTCAGAGACAGTCTTATAAAAACGTGTGTCTCCTCCACCAGTCTCTCATGTTCTCCAGGGTGTGGACTGCTTGGCCATCTTTACACCTCCTGTATCACCCCCAGAGAGTACCTACAGTAGGCATGTGCCTGTGCAGCTCTTAGTTTGACTGACTTGAGTCAGCCAGACCGTTGGTCCGTTCTTGTCAGTCCTTCAGCCTCCACATTCTAGGCTCTGTCAGGTGAGCTGCTGAGCTGTGTTTCTGAAGAAAACTGCCTCGTAGGCAGGAGTCGTTCCTGCAATCAGGACTGAGTCAGAGCTACCCCTAAGAAGAGAGATTATTTTTTTCCATTGGATTCTGACATAATAAACGTTGCTTACTTTTACCCAGTCAGCCTATTCTGAAGGAATACAAAGAAACCGTGTTCCCTGCTTTGGAGTCACACGGATCTGGGTTCAGCCTCTGGCCTCACCATTTACTACCTCTGTAACTCGGCACAGTTACTTAATGTCTCCGCAGAGTCTCTGTGAGTTTTGAGAAGTCAATACAATGCAAGGAAAGCACCTAGAACAGTTCCTGGCAAAGATTAGATCTTAATAAATGGTAGGTATTGTAGTAAGAGAAAGAATATATAAACTACATTCAAATGATTTTATCTATTTATACTTTAATGGGAATGTGCCCACCATTTTGGAAATTCACAACAGTGCAGGTTAAATGACACTGATTGCTAACCTCCAGCCCCTCCCTCTCTTTCCTGTCTTCTTCCCTTAACTCTCCTCCTGGGCCGAGGAGGACCTTGCCATAGCCGGGCACGACCACTAGGAGGAGCGTTTGTGCCACAGAAGGAGTTCCAATCCGGAAGGAGGAAAAGTCCGCCTGAGTCTCCAGGCCGCCCCCCCCTTGTGGGGCACCTTGCTCTACAATGAACTATTTTATAATGCCGCCACTACTATCTCCCTGTGTCCTCCTCCTCCTCCTGGCAGACATGGGCTCTCTAATTCTACACTTCCATTCTCTTTTTTCAGACAGCCTGCTCTAAAGGAATGTACCCTGAATCGGAGCTGGGAGACCTGTAGCTCACTCAGCTTTGCCACTAATTAGATACAAACTGCTAGACTTATTTTTTATTTTTATAAAGATTATTTATTTATTTTTATAGAGAGGGGAAGGGAGGAAGAAACAGAGGGAGAGAAACATCAATGTGCAAGAAAAACATGTATTGGTTGCCTCTCGCTCGCCCCCTACTTGGGACCTGTCTGGCAACCCAGGAATGTGCCCTGACTGGGAATCGAACCAGAGACCTTTTGCTTCGTCGGCCTGTGCTCAGCCCACTGAGCCACATCAGCCAGGGCTTAACTTTAAAATATATATATATATATATATATATATATATATATATATTTATTTATTTATTTATTTATTTTTAGAGAGAGAAGGGAAGGAGAGTGAGAGAAACATCAGTGTGTGGTTGCCTCTTGAGTGCCCCCTATTGGGGACCTGGCCCACAGCCCAGGCATGTGCCCTGACTGCACATGCAGCAACCCCTGAATCCAACCAGCAACCCCTTACTTCACAGACCGGCACTTCATCCACTGCACTGCACCAGCCAGGGCTTAACTGCTCAACTTTCTTTAATGTCAGTTTCCTCGTCTGTCCTATGAGCCTCAATAGGTTGCTCTAAAAATTACATATCCTGCCACATATTGATACTATTTATTAACTGTAAAGTGCTGAAAAGCTTATACCATTGTTTAACCTTGTACTGTGCTCCTTTCAGTGCGCACTCTCCGTGTCCGTCAACCCTGTGCCTCGGGTCGGAACCCACTATTAAGAAGGGTTGCAGAGCACCTTGTTTCCACTTCTGCTAACAAAAAAAGAATGTGTTTGAACCATAGCAAGAGGTATTGGAATTGAAGTTTCCTGGAATATTTAGAGGGGAAATGCTGGAGTCTCTTTAAACTCCAGGGAGAAAAAGGAAGAGAGCATCATGAAAGCAGGGATTCTACAAACGAGCAGAGGGATGGGGTCACTTGCTCCAAAATTGGCCAGAAGGAAAGATTAGTATATTTTTTGTCAAAAGATTAAGTGAATCAGTGAATGAAAATGATGAATGAAATGTGGTTCCCCTCTAGGGTAAGGTATTTTAAGGTTTGGGGACACTAGGTGGCAGCACAAAGCAGCAAACCAAGAGAGGCGTGTCGTGTCCCCCCTCCCCCCCCCCCCCCCCCCCTCCTTCCTGGCTGCTCTGAACGGAGGGCACCTCCTCTGTATTCCCGACTTTAAGCACCTCTTCCCTTTCTCCGCATATGTTCTTCCAAATGATGGCCCTCTCTAATGGTAAAGACATCAGTGCAAGTGTGGGAGAGAAAACCTGGGAGGGAGACAAGTGCATATTGCCCAGGGGTGTTTTCAGATAGCCCCTGGAAGCCCCTGAGAGCGGGTTCCAGCCCTCAAAAAGGTGTAAGAAAGGAAAGATTTGGAACACTGCTAGAAAAATCTGGATTAGGTTAAGGAAAATTTAGATAGGACTCCCCAGTCTAGATTGATTGGAGAAAGAACTGGTGACAGGAATCCTTTTTTTTTTTCTTTAATCAAATTTTAAAAATGGTAATCTGAGGAAAATACTGCCTCACCCATTCCTACCTCAGAACTCTTCACACATCTCTCTTCCAACCTCTCCATAGACAGAGCCCACAGCCCTTCTTAGCACGTAGTTCAAGGGAAACTCTTGGTTTTTTTCCTTCCATCAAGTACTGATTCTTTGCTAGAGGAAAGAAGTCTCTGCCAAAAGTCAGGGGCCATTGAGTGAACCCTCATCTGAGCCAGGAAACCCTGAAAAGCTACGGTGGCTCTAAACAGGGGTTGATCACGCCATCTTTACCACCATAACGCAAGTCATGAACATGCTCCAGCGGGAAGACGCCACCTTCTCCTCAGCTTCACTCTGCTTGGTTTTATAGCTCTGTGACAGAACTCGCCCTTTCTATCCACTGCCATTCCCTCGTTGTTCTGTTCCACATCTTATTTTAGCAGCCACCGTGGATGTGCGATCCAGTCATGCCCTTCCCAATTTCCTTTAGCAAGACTATCTTATCCTGTCTTCTCTGTCTATGGGCTAGACTCCCTGGTCTTCCCCTTGTCCTCCAGCCCTTATCTCCTCCCATGCTTTTCCTTTCCCTCAGCTCCTGTAATGCTTACTGTCTTGGTAATAATGCATAGAAAGCACTTGAAACAGAACACATTAAATATCAGTGATTATCATTGCCACTTATAACTATCTGCAATATTTTACAAGAAATTTCGCATGGTCCTGACCAGTGTGACTCAGCTGGACACTGGCCTGCAAAGGGAAGGGCTGCCAGTTCGATTCCCGTCAGGGCACAGGCCTGGGTTGTGGGCCTGGTTCTCAGTTGGGGGCGTGCGAGAGGCAACCGATTGACGCTTCTCACCCGTCATGTTTCTCTCCCTCTCCTCCTCCCTTCCTTTCCCTCCCTCTGAAAATAAACAAATAAAATCTTTTAAAAAAATAAAGAGAAATTTCGCCTGCATCATGTCGTTCATTCATTCATTAAACAAATATTTACCAAGTGCCCATTGTATGCCCAGCACTCCTCTGGGCACTTCCTAGAGAAATAAACCAAATAGGCATGATCCCTGCCTTCCTGAAACATTCAAGGAAGCTGATGGTTTTCCGTGCAAGCCTGCACGTCCACTGCTGTGTACTAGAATTCCGGCTAGTGCAACCACTTACCCAGAACAGAAATTCCTTCATCTACATCTTTGATGTGTGGCCATTCCTAACCTAACATTCTCTGTATTTGGTCTTTTCCAGGCATTTGTACATTCTTCATGCCAACCCTAATCTGCTTATTTCCCATTCACTGATTCTTCTCCTGCACCATTAAGTAAATCTGCCCTTCTTCTCACGATGTTCCATTAAAGTAACTGAAGACAGCTCTGGCTGGTGTGTCTCAGTGGATTGAGTGCTAGCCTTCGAAAAGAAAGGAAGCAAAAGATCTCCTGTTCAATTCCCAGTCAGGGCACACGCCTGGGTTGCTGGCCAGGTCCTCAGTTGGGGACATGCAAGAGGCAACGGACTGATGCCTCTCTCCCTCTCTTTCTCCCTCCCTTCCCCTCTCTCTAAAAAGTAAATAAATAAAATCTTTTAAAAAAATAAAATTAAAACAAATAACTAATCAATCAATCAATTAATTAATCAAGACAGATACCATCTCAGGCATCCATTGGTTTTTCACAATGCTTTGTTTTTGAAGAGTTCCTCTTGTTCAAGGATCACTTTAAGTATTTCCTATGTGTCAGGCACTCATTTAACCTCCCTGTGAACCCTGTGTGCAGTAAACAGCCTTCTCACGTCACTGGTAGGGAAGACAAAGGTGAGACAGGTGAGGTAACCCACCAGGGGTCCAATGGTCACCTGGCGTCGGGCGGAGCCGCTCAGCATTCTGGCTAATCATCTTCTCAACGCTCTCTCTTATGTCGGTGTCTTCAGGTGGAACCAGGTAAAAGAACAACAACAATCTCTCTACATTCCGCAGGTTCAGGTCCTGTCCACTTTTCAAGGACCGCCCAGCTCAGGCCACCTCCTTCATGAAAGTTTTCCTGATTCCACATTACCCCAGTCGAGCGTTACCTTTCCTCTCTCCACAGAATATGTCTCATTTTCTGAGCACACACCAGATTCCGCTCCGTCTGCCGGTGCTTTGTGCCCTTGCTTCGGTCAGTGATCAGGGCATGAGCCTCACTCCCCTGTGTGTTTCTTAGTGTCCCGTACCTAGAGGGGCCCAGCAAACACTTGCCAAATGAACAAATCTTATAATCGGGAATTCATGTTTTGTCCCTAGATATATAAATGCTCTATACATCCCTGTTTAATTTCTTGATCAAATCCTTTCTGACTCCTCTGTGGTGTGAGGCTCAGTCCCTGCTCTGACAGCGTTTCGTGTGGAGCAGCCACCAGGAGTTGTCTCGCTGATTTTGCACAGCAGCCCTATGAGCTATGCTATGCGTGGTGCATGCTTCACAAAGGAGGAAATGGAGAGTCAGAGATCCAGGGTTCTGACACCAGATCACACAGCCAGTAAGTAGCAGAGCTGGGATTGATTCAAATGACATCTTGCTGACTCCCTTGACTGTGTTGTTTCTGTCACTCTGTTGCTTTTCTAAAGTAAAATATGTGCCCTCTCTGGGGACCAGGAGTGTGTGGGGCAGTCACCCCACACAGACGGCTGTTTGCAGAACGGGGGACCATCCACAGAGGAACAGACAGGCTGCTGGGAGCCCTTGTAGGTTCTTGAGCAGATTAGAAAATAACTAAGCATGATGGTTGAGGGACAGAAGGGAATAAAAGCAGGAAGACAAGAGGAAATTGAGGGAAGAGACGGCTCTGTGTGTGTTAAACTCTCTTCCTCCTGACTCCCTTTTGAATAACTCTCATTTCCTTTTTAAGTCTTTGCTCACGTTCCACCTTCTCAACGAGGCAGCGCCCTCTCTCCCTTACCCTGCTCTGCATTTCTTCCGTTTTCTGTGGCAGTTACCATCTTTCACCGCTAACTTGCCTGCTCTCCTTCCTGAGCCTGACCTGCACCTACATGTTCTTCCTGACTCTAACCATGAGCTTCCCAAGAAGCTCCTCCTGAGCAATGTCCCCCATTTATGAAGCCCTCTATGGCAAATAAGAGAATAAATGTGAAGCTTATAAAATAAGTGACTTTTAGGTGGAATCAAATTAGCATTTATGTAAACTTTCATGTCCTGCCAAGGTAGCGATGAAACTGATTCCAATCATTATTTCCTAACAGTCACAGGTGGGAGAAACTCAGAAGAGACGAGAGAGAGAGAGAGAGAGAGAGAGAGAGAGAGAGAGAGACCAAAAATGAGCTGAGGCTAAGGTGGCCTCAGAGCTGAGACAGCAGGACGGCGGGGCACGGCGCAGCCTGTCCCACACCTCCACAGGGGGCTGATCCTCAGAGACCCCCAGAGCCCCAAGCCCGCCCCTCTCCCCATTCCCATCGTTGCAGGCTCCCGAGAATAATGCAGGTCAGGAGCGTAAGTGACCTTTCACACCTCAGACAAACTAAGTTTGTTTTCTCCTTTTCTGTTCAGCCCGCAGCAGGAGGGCGGGGGAAATGGGATGGGCCTTGTCGAACTTTCTCTGGCTACAATACCCTAGAGGGGTTGAAGTGGAGGGAGTAAAGGGTCTATTTATTTTGGCTCAGGAAGGACAATGTAAGCAGATGGTCTTTGATGGGATTAGCGGCGTAATCTCCAAGACCCTGGTAAATTGGAAAATGATCCATTATATTCCACAAACCTTTGGCGGCTTCAGCTCCTGGGGAAGGAGGGGCAGGGCCTCTGCAGCGGGGAGGGGAGCACCTTGTTAGAAAGGACCCCCATCTGGGAGCAACCAAGCCCCGCACAGAAAATTTGGGAAGAAGGCTGTTAGCTGTGCAATGGGAGCCCCTCTCTCCTTGAGAGGGCACAGAAATAAGAGTTCTCCCTGTGACCTTCGGAGCCTCTGTTTTCCCCTTTTCTCCCGTTCCTCTTGGTTTCGTGTACTGGAGTTTCCAGTACCGTCTCTTGCCCCCAACCCTTTCCATCCCCGGGGCACTTAGGGGACTCCTCTTTGATAACAAACTATATTGGGTCTCCTGCCTTGGAAGGTCAGAAAATTCTTAGAATCCAAATTCTACTTCTGCACTGTGATTTCAGTCCGTTTCCCATTCCAATGCTACAGTCCAGGAGGACCCCTCCACTCTCCGTGAGCTTGAAAGCCAGGCAGAGAAAGAGCCAGGGGGCAGGGGGCTGGGCAAACTGCAGCTGGGAGCAGGGACTGGGAAGAGGGAGAACTGTGAAAGGGGCGGTGAGGTGCTAATGAACCCCTTTGCTCAGCCCTCCATCCTTGTAACTCACCTCCATCCCCCAGAGCCCAAGCGCCGGCCTCCAGACCTAGGATCCCCTCCATCTGGAGGATCCGCTGAGCTGGGGGTATGGGGAGACCCACTCGGTATGAGGTGTGGCCCGGCAGGAGGCATTGATGTAGGTTGGATCATGCAACTTGTTTACAGTGTGTGACGTTTTGCAGTCATATATTACTTTGCAGCTTATAAAGAAACTTTGATGTGCAGAATGTCATTCAGATCTTGTAACAACTAAGTGAGGAGGGCATCTGAAAAATTGGAAAGCAGGCTTAGAGAAGCTAAGTGAGAGCCTAAAGTCATCCAGTCTAGATTTAACATCAATATACTATGAGATCTAATCATGTTGATAAGCCTACATTTTTCTTTTAACAATTGCACATTTTATTTATTCATTTCATCGTTTAAGCTGTTTCCAAGACTTTATTGTTACAACCATTCTTGAACAAGTATCTAATTGGAATTATATCAAATTTATAAAATTAACTTGGGTGATTAAAAACCAAACACAAACCATCAAAACATTCATTTACCTGTACGTAGTTACCACAACTCTCTGAAAATAAATATTAAATAAAAAAGTGGGAAGGGGTGGACAGATAGAAAGTCAGCACAAATTACTCAATTCCAAGTAGAAATTCCAACACTGTGAGTATATTAATTTTAACTGTGAGAGATGCAGCAGGTGGACTGGTGGATGCGCAGGAGGAATTTGACTTGTATAGAATTTTATTTCAGGCTATTTCAATGCACTGAGGGATGGCTTGTTTTATTTTAGTGTCATTTTAAAAAGAGTGACACTTTATGTTATACATTGGTTTCTTTGAGGTAACTTGAGGCTGATACAGACTCGTGGACCAGAAAACAGGGAGGCACAGTGGATAAAGAACAAACTACAATGCCCCACCTTCCAATGTCCCCCACTTTTGACTCCCAAATATGAAGATCACAAAGTTGACATGGTCCTGGCTGGTGTGGCTCAGTTGGTTGGAACAGCTGTTCCATACGCGGAAAGGTCTTGGGCTCTGTTCTAGGTCAGGACACATACCTAGGTTGCAGGTTTGATCCTCAGTCAGGGTGTGTAAGGGTTGATGTTTCTCTCTCTCTCTCCCTCTTCCTCTTTCTTTAAAAATCAATGAACATGTCCTCTGGTGAGGATTGAAAGAAAAAGAAGTTGACATGACAGGTCTGAATCAGAAAAAAAGCTACTATATTTTGGGTATCTATGAAGGGCCAAGAAGGTGGGTACTTTAATTCATGGAGTTTACAACCCAGAAAAGTAGGTTTCTTCTCCCTCCTTTTACCTGTTCAGAAGGGAGGCTCAGAGAGCTTAGACAGCTGACTTAGAGTCACACAGCCAGTAAGGTGGTGGGGCTGCCATTGCAGGCTGTGCTCGTCCCCACACCCTGAGCCCTCCACTGACATGTCTGGCCCTTCTGCTATCCTCTGCCCACATCACCCTGTCTGACCATTCACATCAGGGCAGGACACCCCCCTGGGAAGCCCTCTTGCTCCCTGTTCCCCTGGGTTTCTCCTGTTCCTCACCATCCATCCCCCACAGGTGGGGTCACACCTTGCCCCAAATTAATATATGATGTTTCCTGATAAAGTACAAAATATTCTGAGATGATTGACCCACCAGATCTGAGTTGCTCTCATATTACTTCCTGCTCTGATTGTCTTTCCACTGGAAGGACTTTGGTAATCCCCAGCCCTGTGCTCTTCTTTTATAAAGAAGGACAGTGGTGGAGGAAATGACTTGGCCAAGGCCACTCAGTGGGCCACAGAAGCCCTTCTGCGTCAGTCCATGCATGGGAGCAGGAGGGTGGAGGGAAATATTTATTCAGGTGTTCTGAGCGTGAAAATGCTGCTGATTCTCCTGCCCTGAAACTAGTCAGTTGCTGGGCGTATTTAAGGTGGGTGAGCTCTGGGCCCAGCCTGTTTCTCCCTGCTGGAGATTCCAGAGTCCCAGAATGGTTCCGGTACTAAGTTGCACTTGCTGGGTCCCTCTCGCGCACATTTTCTGTGTCCTGAGATGTTACAGCTTTCCCACCAGCCTGCAGTCTCTTCATCCCCTTTCTCTGCTTCCGAGAGCCACTGACTCAGGAGCCCTTCCCGCCCCGCGGCCCGGGTCTACAGGGTCCTAATTCTTTGAAGCGTGCGTTTCAGGCTATGAGGTTACAGAATATGGCATCTTTAGAAGAAAAGGGAAGAGGCTCCCAGCCACTTTAACAGGACGGGGTACCAGGGCCTCTGGCCAACACCCTCATGGGCTGCTGGCCTCTCCACCGCCCTTCTCCGTGTCTCTTTTTCCTTCATTTATCTCTCGGGCCTTCCTCCTCTCTTGTCCACCTCATCCTTGGACCCCGTTCCTCTCTGCCTCTCATTTTCCGTCTCCTTGGCTTGCCGGGCTTCCCTCTTACTCCAGCGTCTCCCGGGCATGGATTGCTCAGCGCCCTGGCGCTTGAGTCCCGAGCCACCGACCGCTGGGGCAGCCGCGGGTCTCCGGTCCTCGCGCGCTCCTTGCGCCGGGACTTTCCCGAGGCCCTGCCGGCGCCGCGGACCCGGAGGCGGCGCCTGCAAGAGCCTCTTCGCCGCCAACATCACGAACCCTGAGGAGGCGGACCCTGCGAGGTGGCGGGTCCAGTATCGTGCTGGTTTATGTCCCCCAGGACCGGTTCGGCGGTGGCGGCGGGGTGGAGGGGCCCCCGGTGTCTGCTCTGCCGGCGGCGGGAGTGGGACCGGCATCCGGACCCTCCCGCGGGCGTTTCGCCGGAGCCGGGTCCAGCGGGCGGGCGGCGGGATGCCCTGGGCTGGGCTCGGCCGCCGGGTTCCCGGTTCCCGAAGCTCTTTGGAGCCTTTTCTTTGTTTCCCTGCGGTTCCTATAATTATTTTAACATTTTTAATGTCTTTAGTATGTTTCTTTTATTTCATTTAGCGTTATTTTATCTCCTGTTTTAACATTTATTTCTTTTCAAATGGATTTTGTTTTTACTTTTTCTGTTTCTGAGTATCTCTTTTCCTTTTCTGCCCGCTCAGCTCAGCGGCTCCCCTCGCGCTTCAGGTCCTCCCCGGGCGCCCGAGGTGTCCGGTGCAGCCAGGGCGGGAGGCGCCCACGCCCGCGCTGCCTACGGGCGTTTCCGAGGCGGGACTTGGTGGGAAGCGGGAGCCGAGCGCTGTTACCCCGGGAGCACCCAGACAGACACGCGGGACTTCGCGGGCAATTTCAGCCTGACTTTGGCCTGGCCCGAGGCCATAGAGCGGAACAAATTCGCATTTCACACATTGAAGCCTCAGGGACAGCAAACCATCCCCTTTGAACCACAGGACACAAGCCTGAGCCTCACAGCCAAGTCAAGGGTGTGCGCCCACAGCACGCAGGGACTAACACCTAGATCAACAAATGTCGCACACTCAGCCCCCACGCACATGCATACAACACTCAGATTGTGGGCACCCAGACTATGGACATATGTGTGACTGTAATGCATACACACCAACCCCCACTCACATGACTGCACACTGCAAACGGACAGGAACCTGCTTGTACACACTCGGCAGCTCAGGGGAATTTCAAGGCCAGCCCTAACTCAGCCCAGCGCAGTGGTGACCTTCCAGCCAGCGCCGGCACCAGGCAATGGGAAGGGAACCTTCCTGATCTCACTATCCACAGCCTATACAAAACCACCCAGACAGAGTTCAGTGCCTCTGCTTGGACCAGGGTTGCAGGGGCTTCAGTGGGAAACACTGCCTACTTGTTTAGCTGAGGGATCCAGCCCAAATCCGAGAGCCTAAGCCACAGAAATGAGCATCAGACCTGCAGAACCTTCTGTGAAGCAGACAGAAGCAGTCACTGCACCCAGAAAACATCACCGTGTTGAGAATAAGGCAGGCACGTGACGCGTGTGCCAGCATGTATTCTGTGCTGTGTGTATCGCACACGGTGCTGGTGCTTGGCCAGGTGCCCACATAGAGACCATTATTTTTGTGAAAACAAGCAGAGAAGGTGTATACAGTTCCAGGGGTAAAAGTAACACATGTATA
The DNA here is from genome assembly GCA_007922815.1 of Macrotus californicus. Classification (NCBI taxonomy): domain Eukaryota; kingdom Metazoa; phylum Chordata; class Mammalia; order Chiroptera; family Phyllostomidae; genus Macrotus; species Macrotus californicus. Next base: position 51,297 of record VMDR010000787.1, on the reverse strand, counting down.
CAAATATAGCCACCAATGCAAACCTAGGGAGATGGAAAGTAGAAAATCTCTCTCTAGCTCAGGGGTACTGTCATCAAGCTGCCATGTTAGCCTGAGCCTCTGCGGCAGACATGGCTGTTTGGCGTTGTGGCAGCTCTGTGGTGAAGGCTGGTTTGTGGGAGAGCCATACATGTCTGATATATTATCAAACCACCAAAAGGGAGATCTTGGCAACTTTAGGGGAAACTCTGGGGTAAAAGACTGTCTAGACTGTGCCCCTGAAGTCCTGGGTCTGGAAAGTGCTGTCGGCAGCAACAGCGCAGGTGGTGGCCAGGCATGCCTGCCTGATGGTGGAGCCTGACTGCAGGCAGGGGCCAATACACAGAGATTATGCTGCATAAAAACACAGACCCGCTCATGCCACGCTCGAACCTGTTCCACACACAGACAGCTCCTGACAGCCACTGGGCGAGAGGCAGGAAATGTACGGTTCCATGTGTCCAGTGGGATTTGCCAGGGCAATTAATTTTGTAGGAAAGAAGAGAAGGTAAGAGATATTTATGTACACACAGCTCTGCACGTTGGAACTCAGTTATTGTACAGGAGAGCCACAGAAGTAGAAAAGCGTGTATCTCAAACGAGAAATGCCAGTGAGTCTTCAACATAGAATGCCAGGCTGCAGAGAGAAGGGGCAGCCCCAGGAGAGGGTCCATCCATTGTCCAAATGACTCCAGCCTAATGTAGAGGGATGTACCTGGTGAAGTTCTAAATCTACCAGCCAAAATTCTGAGCTGAGCTGGGGGAGAAACAGGCAGAAGTGAGGGCCACGTCTTAGGTCTCCAGCGTGGGAAAGAGTATGGCAAACTTGGTCTCTGGGGCTGGCTGGACGTCAGACTCTGGATTTGACCTGTCCTTCACTGTGTTTCTGGTGCCTGCCAGTGCCTTTCTCTCTCTTACAGGTCTCAGCTGCTGCCCCTTGGTTTCTCTCTCTGCTCTGGTTGTCTTTCACTGCCCCTCAGCTCTCATTATTCTGTATTACATGGGCACAAGGAAACCCAAGCAGACCCTGGAGCTAATGTAAATGCAAATGCATATCATAGATGCAGGGTCAATGGTGATAAAGCCCATCCGTCTTTCTGGTTTATATATTGTGTTGGCCAAAAAGTTCATTTAGTTTTTTTTCTGTAAAATAAAAGATATATTTTTCACTTTCACCCATAACTGTATTGATTTGGGTATTTTGAGTACGTTGGCTATCTCCTGCATGGTATAACATTGATTGTTCTCAAAGAATGTCTCACTTTGATTGCTGTCAAGGTCAGCCTGTCTACCCAACCACGGAGCATCATCCAGAGAGAAATCTCCAGCACGAAACTTCAAAAACCACTTTTGACACATTCAATCAGTCACAGCACCTTCCCCATACACTGCACAAATCTTTTTCTGTGTTTCAGTTGCATTTTTACCTTTCTTGAAATAATAGAGCATAATATGCCAAAATGTTGCGTATTTTCTCCCATCTTCAATATTAAAATGGCCACACAAAAATTCACCAATTTTGATAAGTTCTTTTAAAAATGCACGCTGGCATGACAGCTGTCACAGTACAATCTAACAAAATTGTACTGAATGAAGTGAAAGACAACCAAGCGCTACCAGAGCCATCTTACGGAAAAAGCAAACGAAGTTTTTGTCCAACCCAATATATTTATGTGACAGTACATTTTCATTTCTATGTAAAAAGTACAGCCTTGAAATTCTCTTTCCTTTTAGTCTTTTAGCTGCTGTCTCTTTGGGTGTCTGTGCGTCCACTTCTTTCAGGGACCCCTTCGTTTCTTCATTATACCACACGAGAGCAGGCGTTTTGGTCCTTGGGCCCTGCCACAGTGTTAGAAATCCTTCCTCCCCCCAAGACCGCCTTCTCTGAAGTTTGCCTCAGGAGGGCAAAGGTGTTGTTGTTGTTGTCATTTTACACAGAGATAGCTGGATAGCCATATTGCAAGTGGCACCTGGAGAAAGAGATACTTGAAACTTGACAGAGATACAAGGAAGCCTAGGGGGTTTGGTGCCAATCAAACAGAGATACTTCCCTAATCCACCTGCGGCTGGAAGCCTCTTCTGAGTGGAATGGAGGGAAGGATGTAGATGAGGCTCTGAAATCCCAGTAGCTGGTTCGTGGCCATTAAGCATCATCAGAAAGTCACCCAACCAGGCAAGGGAAGAGGTACCCAACTCAGTAGGGCGAGTCCTGGGAACAACATGAAGGAAAACCAGTAACTATGGTCAAGACCCTGGTTCTCAGCTGTGCATCTGATATAAGTAACGTCTGAGTGGAGGCAGGATATAGGAGAAGGGACTCCATCTTTGTAGTGGTAGAGGCTGCAGTTCAGTCGCAGTCATGCAGCTTTTTGTCCCCAGGAGCTACACACTCTCCAGGTGACTGGCCAGGTAACTGTTGCCCAGATCAAGGCCCATGTAGCCTCGCTGGAGAGCATTGCTCCTAAAGATCAGGTCGTGCTCCTGATAGGCATGCCCCTTGAGGGTGAGGCTACCTGCTGCTTGGAGGTAAAGTCCATGGTTTCCTGGCCTGTGCTGGGAAAATAAGAAGTCAGACCTTCAAGTTGGCCAAAAAGGAGAAAAAGAAGAAGACTGGTTGGCCCAAGGGGCGGGTGTGGTACAACTGCACTTTGTCAATGTTGTGCCCACCATTAGCAAGAAGAAGGGCCCCAATGCCAACTCTTAAGTCCTTCGTAATCCTAGCTTTCTCTACTAGATCCACCTAGCCCAGTAAAAAAAGAGGGGAGGGGGGAGACAGTGACTGACTGACTCCTTAGAGACCAAGCCACCCTGTGGACATGGAACTGGAGATCCCAGGGCTTAACGGACAACAGACAACCCTGAAGGGGAGGAAGGCTCCTGTTCAGTCCTGGGGGAGAAGGGAGGGCAGAGTCAGACTTTGCCCATGCAATTTGTGCTCACCAGATGGTGGTTGGAATGAAGAACAAGCCAAAAGCTCATGCTTGGGCTCCTTAATCGGTTACTGGGTGGTGGAAAGTGGGCAAAAGAAGCGATAGCGTGGGGTGGGCTCTGTGAACCTGGAGAACTCACAGCTCCACCTCCAGATAAACAGACCCTGGTTTTCTCCAGATCTGGATTCCTTGTGCTTCTGTCTGTAAGTTTGAGACTCTCTCTCTCTCTGGCTCCTCCATATCCTTGAACTGTGGGTCTGTCTCTCCCCATCTCTGTGATTGCTTCACAGCTTTTCTGGCTTCATGTCTCTGTCTCTCCATTACCCTCACCCTTTATTAATTCAAAGGATTCTTACTGAGCCCCTCCCCACTCTTCCCAGAATAACATTGAGTAAAATGAGATACATCCCGCTGAGAGGTTTTCTCCTGCCCTCCTCCCGTTAGCCCCTCCTTCAGGGCTTCAGCCCCCTCTTATAATGTCAGATAATTGCTGGTGTGCAGCTCTGAGGAACCAGAGCTGATACCAGGGAAGGAGGGGGTAGAGAAATAAATAATAATCTGCTTTCATTCAGCGGATATAGGTTACCTGATTTGCATATATGCTAATGATGCTATAATTACCCTGCTGTTCTGGCCTATGATCAAGTTCTATAAATACATAGAATAGCAGAGCTAAGCCTGGCAACATCACCGCCAAATTGTAAAGCGTGTGTAAGTATACATGTGCACTTCACTCTCAATCCAGGCGCCCCTCTGTTAGAATACAGCCCTTACAGATCCTAGCTCTACTGGTCGTCAGAGAGCCCTCCTCTGTTTTGAGGCAACCCCAAGGGAGGGGGAAAGAGATGTCTGAATGAGAAAATATGCTAGAAAAGTTAGTAGTGTTTTTAGCAACATCAAAGATTTCTCAAAACTATCAAATTCCTTATTATCACCTGAATGCCACACTCCCCCTACAGGCTCATGCCTTGGGGGTGCACGTTGGGACATAAGAAGACACCTTCATCTTCAAGGCCTATTGAGATGTTTAAGAATGTGTTGTCTAGGGCAGAGGAAGTGGACCCCTCTTTTCCAAATCACCCCCAGGCCTTAGTCTCCTAGCATACTCCCCACACTCAGGAGACCAGGGGGAATATGCTGGTGGAATTGCACACGTTTTTGGGTGATGGTGCAGACGTGAGTAGGAAGCTTTGGAGGAACATAAAAGATGCAATCCACAGCTGTCTGCTTTTAATTATAATTATCCCCTTTCATTTCCTTTCTGGTTAATGAGGGGGATTTTAATTTTTTCTCCCTCTTCTCTCCCTCTTTCCTTTCCCTAGAATGGAGGAGTGGAGTGAGTTCAGGGCCCTCCTCCCCCACCCCTTGGTTCCTGGGAGAAAGGCAGACCCCAGAGGGTGGTGGCAGTATGAAGAGATTTGTAGGAACAAAAGAAGGGCAGGTTTGGATTGCTGGACACGTCCCAGAGTCGGAGAGACCCCCTCCATTCCACTGTCTCTCCCTCCCATCCACCCCACAGCTCCCCAGACAAGGAACTCAATGTCTTCCAGCGGTGAGAAAGGAGCTAAAGGGAGCCCTGGTCCAGAGGGGAGGAGGAGGGAAAGGGTGGGGAGCTGGGGGGTGCAAAATTAGTCTCAAAGGATCTTTATTTCTGAGCTAGTGAAGCAGATGTAATCAAGGGGAGAGCAAAATAATCATAATGGGAGGAATGAGGGGAGGGGAAGCTGAGGCTGGAATTGGGGGGCTGGGCCAGGACGGGGCTGAGGATTGGTGGGTAGGGAGCCTTGAGTGGGGGCAATCTGTTGCCTTCTCTCACTTCACCAAAGTCTTCCTACTTTAGAGTGAAGAAAGAAGGATCAAGTCCCCAGAGCCCTCAGAACCCCTCTTTCAGAGCTTAGGGAAGGCTAGACCAGAAGGTGGCTGGGAAGGCACCAGGGAGCCAGAGAGCCCCCAGCCCCAGTTCAGGAGGCGGTGTTGAGAGCGAAGACTGAAAGCAGCGGGGGAGGGTAAGACAGGGGAGCCAGCGGAGACTCAAGTGGCCTCCAGGTCTGTGGGACAAAAGTTGGAAGGAGATTTGTGTATGAGAGAGGAGGGGAGGGGGCCTTGGAGAAGAGGGGCTTTGACAATGAACTTGAGACAAACTTCATCAGCATGCAGGCCTGCTGTCTGTCACATTGAGCTCAGACTGAGTTCCCATGCAGGCCAGGAAGAGTGGGAGGGAGAAAAAGGGAGGGTTGGGGGTGGGGGTCGAGGGGAGACAGACAAGAGACCGGACCATTGTACCATCCTGGGCCCCAGTTTCCACCAAATATCAGACTAGGCCTTGGAAACCACCCCCAGCTTGCTCTCCCTCCTCTAGGAACAAGATCATTTATCTCCCACTTTGATTCTGCGGTCTCACCCCTCCCCTTCTCTTGTCTAGACCCCTTCATTGCCCTCTACCTTGTTCCTGCACTGGCGCTCTCACCTCCATCTTCCACTGTCACTGCACCCTTCACAACTAAGGTCTCCATTTACGATCAGTTAAGCTTACAGGGACAGGGAGTGGGGGGAGGATTGACAAGGAGGCACTAGAACACCTTGAACCTCCAAATGGCAAGTTTTGCCCTCCATCGCTCTTTACCAGTTCCACTCCCCAATGGCACACGCAGAGCATGTAATCGCGCTCTCAAGTTCCAAAGTGAATTAGAGCTGACAGGAGACCGGGGACAGGGGTATTTCTGTTGCACCCTTTCTCTTGCTTCCTCTGGGGAGAAGGTGGCTGGGAGGAACAACAGCTTCCTTTAGCTCCGCATCCTGTCGCAGGTTAGAAAAGGCAGACGGAGGAGGTAGAACACAGTCGAGATGACAAAGACCCCTTCCCACACAGGCATGAGAAGGAAGGAGGACGGGGCTCATCGGAGTGGGTTGTTATTTCGGTCATGGTAGTGGTGTCTCCAGACAGGGGCAGCACCCCCTTTTTGCTGCCTTTCCAGGGAGAGCAGCAAAAGGAAGAAAGAGGCGAGCGAAATTCCTGAATGGAGAGACCGATGCTACGTCATCCGAGCTGCATCCTCCCCTCCACAAGAGGCTAGGAGCCAGGGAGACAGACGCAGTCCAGCAGCAGGGGCCACTGAGCAGTCTCTCCTCACAGACGCCCGGTAAGTCCACTCCGGGGAGTCTTAACCCCCTCAGACACCTGGGCTGGGGGTGGGAAGGGATCTCCTAAAATCACTCAGGGTGCCCTTAACCTTCCTACTTTCCTATTGACTAATGGAGGCGGGTATAACGATCACAGAAAGGAAAGGCTGATAAAAGGTTTAAGGAGTCACCAAAAGGGATGAGGCATGTGTGTGAAGTAGTTGCAGAGTGGGGTTTCACCTCCGGCTTCCGGGCGTCTACCTGGCAGCTGAGGCAGTGTGCCCTGGCCAGCTACCCCAGAGTGCTCTTGGTCCCCCTCCTTCCCCTCTTCCCTGGCCAACTGGGAGACAGCTCACTAAGTTTGTCAATGGGATTCAGGGGGACTTTAGGGTCATGGTACTACTGATCCTATTAATCTGCCCCCTCCTTCTCTCTACAAGACAGGGCCAACATCTTAATGCTGACTCCAGAGGAGAGGCAGGAAGGCAGACTGTAGTGGGGATGGAGGGGAAGAGAAAATGATTCTGCATGTGGACTCCTGACCTCCTTTCCTTACTGGCTCTTATTCTTCTCCACCCCAGAGACCTCAGGTTTTAGGGGGGACTAAGTCTGAGGGCCTGTGGGGATGGGCATAAAGGAACCACATTTCCAAAAAGGGGGAGATCAGAGTTTTTTAAAAATCCAAAAACATTTTACAGGAATTAGATTAATGTCATTCCTTTCTTCCCTGCTTTTTCCATGAACTGGCAGGTGGGAAAGGAGCTTAGGTTTGGGAAGAGATGCTTAGGTTCTAGAAGGGGGAGAACCTTACTCTAGTCTTGATCAGACCCATAGGATAGTGTGGGTTTTTTAAATTTCTTGTTTTTTAAGAAAAGCCAAAGAATATAGAGAGGAGGTGCCATTCTCACCCCTAATCCCCACCCACACGGTGCTTTCTGGTAGACTGGCCAGGACCCTTGTGGGGCAGTGGAGGCTGGAGGCCAGCAGACTATTTCTGGTACCTCAGAGGCCAGATTTCTGTGTGAGGCTGAGACTACCAGACACCAAACATGCACACATTTGTTCCACGCCTCCTGGGCTGTGGTCCTTGTCGCCACATTCCCTTGGGCATTGTGTGGGGATGTGTGTGCCAGGGCAGAGATCAGTGAGGAGAAGGACAGGTGCTCCAGGGACCCCATGACTCAGTTTGATTTGAGTGGAAGAAGGAACCAGAGGATCCCCACTGTGCTTGTGCTTATTATCTTTTAGCAAGTCTGCAAGCTGGGAGGTAGGGCTGCCCTCCTCTTTGGTATGAAGACAGTTTATGAACTAGATGGGCTAGCAGAGGCTGGGGGTTAAATGGGTATTCATGGTGTGAGAAGTGGGAAGGGGACATCGAAAGCTTGGATTTGAGGTTTGTCCCTGCTTCCCAGCTCTCGTTTTCTCTGATTTCCTCTGCATTTAGTCATGTTATCTTCTTAACCTATCAAAGAAGAAGAAGAAGAATTAGTTGTGGAACTGAGTTTTAGGTAGGAGGATTCACTGACTTATCCCAGCACACCCACACACTCCTCTTAGTATTTTAGCTGGGTCACCTGTGGTGTGTATGTCACTCCCTCAAATCAGAATTTAGCCTGAAAGCAAAATACTGGGAAAGTAAGACTATAAAATACTGAGACCGGGTTCCATACGCAACATTAATTTTTTTAAAAAAACTCCTTTGTATTCACATTGTGTGTGAAAAGGAGAAGAGAGGCAGAAAACTACTAGATACAAGATGTGTCTTTGTAGATCCTTAGTGATCTGTGTGGGTGGATGATAGGTAAATAGGTAATGACAGAGATGGGGGGAGGGACCTAGAGATGCAGCACAATGGACATCACCTCACCATGCCATTTAGACAAAAATATATCCCTGACCCCAGATCTTCCTTCCGTCTGTAGCACGATTTCTTGTAGGCCACGAGCAGCAGAACTCTGGGAGGAGACCAGTCCACTGGGCAGAAAATTACTCCTGTAGGTTTAAGTCAGACCCTTCTCCTCCACAGGCTCAATTCAGACCCCTGGGCCTTAAGGTTTTGGATGGAAGTGGAGGGAGGCTGCAGGGATGGGGCTGGGTTAGGGGCCTCCAGGCGAGATGGAGCTGGAGCTGGAGAGGCTCTGGCCAGGGCCTTGCCCTCCCCACATGTCTAGGCTTTTCTCGCTTGGCTGTGTACCTGTGCAGTCGCAAGCTCTGGCAACCGAAGAGGGGAACCTAGACCGTCTTGGTCCTAAAAATGTAAGACTGGAAGAAAAGGAGTTAGTGAGAGAATGACAGGGAACCAGAGGGTGTTAGGGAGAGAAGACTGGTGCCACTCAGAGGCCTTTAACCTTTGCGTTCTCATTCTCCTCCTTGACAGAGCTGGGCATCCAAGAAGTCTCATTTGTTTCTAGTGTCATCGTAGGTGGCCACCTTCCGCTTTCGGGTGTTTACTTTCTTTTTCTTTTTTTGATGGCGGTGTCGGTGTGGGAGCAAAGGAAAGCTGGCCTTGCATCACCTGCATTTTCTCCTGCTCTCTATGCCCTGCTCCCTGTCTCTTCTAGCTTTCAGCCCTGATTTTGGTCTACTCTGACTGTAGTGAGACCTGTCTTGTCACTTAGGAATGAAAGGCCGCCCTGCGGCCAGGTCTGTGTGAGAGAGAAGCATTGGGTACAGGGAACCGTTTCCCCCTTCTCTCATAGGATCCCGAGGGCAGAGATGGGGGCCAGCTGGCTTGGGGGAGGTGTTTGGTTGCAGAAGGGAGGAGAGATACCTGTTCGTGGCTGACAGAGGTGAGAAAGGAGAGGGGTGTGGGTTGTGGTGGCTGGGTCCCTGGGGGGCTGAAACCACTGTGAGTGGGTGTGTGTGCCAGGGCGCAAGCATCGAGAAGTGGTCCTGCTGGAAGTATCTGTGGAGATGTCATCTCATCTTTCTTAGCCGGTAGTTGTGTGTGTCTGCATGCACAGCAACCTCACACACTCATGCTTTTGCCCCTCAAGGAGACCATTTGCTGATAGCTGACCCTTTACCATCTCTGTCACCTTGTTCTCACCTCCCTGACTCCACAGGGCTCTCAGGCAAGTGCACAGATCCTGGGTTCAAAGACTATTGGGAGCAGATAGGGCAGCCAGTATTTACACAGGCCTGAAGAATCCTCAAGCTAGCCTCTCAACAGCAGAAAACACCACTCTCCTGGGGAGGGGCGAGTGGTGTCTCCAGGGACAAAATCTTTTGATTATGTCTCCATGCCCTTTAATTTCATCTGCCCATGTGGAGATTTAAAAATATATAAATTTTTTCATAGTTTCATCATTATCAATGTCAATTCTTTTTTTTATTGGTCACTATTTCTTAGACAATGCAAATATGCTATAGCAAAAGAGTATTGTATGGTAATGTCTATAGTAATGACACACTTATAAGACAGAATAAATACCTGAGCACACCCTCCTCCAAATGCGGCTTTCATCTGTATCATTAAGGAAATTAACGTGATAATTAAAATAAAGAAAAAATATGCTTTTTATTCAATTACCCGACTATTTCAAGAGAGTGACTTAATGTCAATGTGTATTTTGGAACCCAAATTATAAATGTCTGTCCAAAAGCTGCATCTGAGATCACAGTTTAGGCTGTTCTTCTGTCTGTGGGCCTCTGCAGGTGCCCAGACAACAGGCAAGCACGAGGAGGGTCGGAGGGACAGGGGTGGGGATGGGCACTGGCAGAGAATGCGGTCTCCTGGGCTGAGACAGTTACAGACTCGGACCAGCACCAGGAATGTGGGGTTCTTTCCTCATAGTGCACCCAAGTCTCCCTGGAAGGACTTGGAGTGGGGTCTGCAGACCGCCCCTCTGGAGAATACTACAGCGGACTATGCTGTGTACAGGAAGCAGAGGAAGAAAGGGCTCCAACTGAGGCCTTTCTAGGGAGACTGAGGCTGGTGTGCCAAGCACAGGGGGCACCTAACATACCCGTTTTGCTACTTATAGGCCTTCTGTGTCCAATCCTAGGTAGTAGAAGGGTCTCTTCGGGTCTAAGGAACTGCCTAACATTCACAAACACACGGCACACGATAGACAAAACCTCTCCCCCTTCCTTTCACACCCTCCCACCACAGACCGCACAGGACACACATGTTGTCAGCACCCCCCGCACTCATAATTCGCTCACCTTTCATGATGCCAATTTGAATATACATGAAATTGCCTCTGCCCTTGAGGGCTTGTCTCATTTGCTACCCAACGTCGTTTCTTTTTTGAAACTGAAGCAATGTGGCTTAAGGTACAAACTGACCCTGTGAACGGGACGGCGGGCAGTTTTCTGTTCCCTTCCTTTCTTATCTCCCTGTCTCCATTGGGATAAAGACAGATGCCCCACTCACCTTCATCCCTGAGCGGAAGTGGTGAGAGGATGGTTATCAACTCTTTTGTCCACCCAGACAAAGCCAAATAGTTACTTCATCAGGAATCTGGACAGAGAGGGGGATTCCAGCAGATAGTACCAGGGAAATTTAGGTGAATCTCCATTTTCTTTTGTGGGGGCCTCCTTAAATTTGGACTCTGCTTAGGCTTGAGGTACCTGTGTAGAACCGAAAGCTACAATAAGAGGCAGGGGGATCTAGCTCTTTATTGAGCTACTTGGGGAAATTTAGATATGTGCCCATTTCTCTCCTGACCTTGGTTTTGAGGAAATCCAGTTTCATCTAATTTGGCCAGTTGGGGTGGGGATGGGGGTGGGTCTCTGCTGGGCAAGGAGACTTTTCTATCCTCCCCTCCCCAACAAAAAATACAGCAATGGTTGGAACAGAAGGTGGTTCATACTGATCCCAGCTGCCTCTTGCTGCACTGTCTGGATGGCACAGGCCAAAGTATGGGGCTGTGGGAATAAGGTTGGGCCCCCCAAAGGGCAGGAGAATTGATTGGAAATTGGTGACAGAGATGAAAGGGGACAATGTTAGCTAGCAGGGCAGCCAGCTCTTTCCTACAAGCTGGCCCTAGCATTCTAGGCACTGGGTCAGGGGAGAAAGGTTCACTTAAGCTGCTTTTAAGGGATCTTGTGGGAGGGCAAATGGGAAAATCTTTGTAGGGGAAGTTGTCGGTGGGTCTGGAGAAGCCTAGACCCTATTCAGAGTTACTGGAATGTCTAGAGATTATTTGGTATCCTGTAAAGGGTTGTGAGGTGCTGTACTGAGACATATTTGAGGAAGTTTGTAGGCACAAAGAGGAAAGGCAGAGGGGCTTATAGTTCCTCTGGGGCCTGGTATGGGGGATGCACTTAGGCAATGCATTTAGCAGCATCCCAGTAGGGTAGACCTACCTGTGAGAGTGTTTGGGGAAGTCTCTGCCTTTCTACAACTGCGCTGGAGCAACAGGGACCCCCATACTCACTCCAGTGTTTCATTCTGAGCTGTAAGTGGGAGGGGCGGGAGGAAACAAAGTAAGGAGCAGATACTTTGTCTCTTTCTTTCCCTCCCTACCATGGCCAGTGAGCTTCCAGTTCTGGGAGTAAGGACCCTGAGATGCTGTGGAGGCTGACACAGGGGGAAAGCTGCACCAAGCACAGTCCCGAGAATGTCCCAGACTGGGGAAATCAGGCAGCCTGCTTCAGCTCCCTGCTGGTGGGGAAAACACACAGTCCCTGGACTTTATCCTGTTTTGAAGTGTCCTCCACCTCACAATCAGGCAGCAATTATTCAGACATTCTTCATCTTTGAGGGAAGCACCAAATGAAACCCAGTGGCCATTGGCCTGTATCTAACCAAGGTGAATGGCTTTCAGGCTGAGCTTCGTCCTAGACTGTGCAGAGATGGGACTCTGGGGTAGATGAAACAATCTGGCCAGGCCTGATGGCCAAACCAGGGGTACCCTGGAGTGCACTCCTGTTGGTGTAGTGTTCAAAGAGCCCTGGCGATAGGAACAGCTCATATTAAGCAGACAGATTCCAGGTTTCTAAACCGTAAGGTGTTTTGTTTGTTTGTTTGTTTGTTTGTTTGTTTTGGAAAGGGGCCTAGAGTAGATTCGAACCGCTCTCTGGCAGCCACAGCGGCTCAGCTAGGCGATGGCAGCTGGCTTTCAGAGCTCTGCCAGGCCTCCAGGCCCCGGGAATCCGAATCCCGACAGCGGCCGGCTTTTGCCACCCTGGGTTGGAACGCAGCGTTATTCGGCTCTTAACCTCCTGGCCAGATCCGGAAATCCCGGAACCTGAAACGCTGGTGGAGAGAGTGTTTCCCCCGTTACCCCAGCTCTCACGCGGAGATGGAACAGGGCTGGGGGCCCAGGGCTGAGGGAGGAAGTCATACAGGGTAGCGGGAGGAAAGGAAGGCGCTAAAGAGCGCCCCCATGGATGAGTCGAAATCTGCGGGTGTTGCCTAGGCTAATGCCAGCTGAGATGCCCCTGCAGCCTCCCCCACCTGGAACTTTGGCGCTGTGAACAGGTTCAAGAGATATTCCCGTTTCTGCACGACGAACAAGGAGGCCCAGCTTCGCTCGGACTCCACGTCTCCCAGTAGGAGTCTCAAACTTCCAGAATCTTTCCCTCACTGTTTTGGGTTGAAAACCAACAAGAAAGGTTCCCTCCCGTCCTAAAAGATTAGGATCACAGTCTGGGAGGAATCAGAACCCGAGAAGCACAAAGAATATCCTAATGAGAGGATGCAGTTAGGGATAGAGTCTCCATCATTTAGTTGTCTTTTCCATTTGAGCGCTGATCCTGGTGCAATATACCTAGGGCCAGAATGGAAAATGTAGGATCCGCAAAGAGTGAGGTTGGGCATCAAAGCCGCACATGGCAACGGACTGAGGGCAGACGGCAGGCGGGTGTGGGGAATGAGTGAGGCAGCAAGAGGTTGGGAAGCAGCACACGGACGTAGTGGTTCCTCCCCACCCCGCCCCCCACCCATTTTCCGGGGGTGGGGTGCCCCAGTTGCGCGCTTCAGCTCAAACAGGGCAGAGGAGGGGCGGGGCCAGAAGGGCAACAAGGCACTGACATCAGACTCCGTGAAGCCAATCAGAGGATGGCTTAGGGAGGGAGCACGAAAGGATGAATGAAAAGTCCGGAGCCGGAGCGCGCCGGGGCCAGAGCGGCTGCCGAGGCTGAGGAGGGAGCTGGGGAGGTGAGACCCATTCTACCCTGCTCGCGTCTGCACGGCAGAGGCTGAGATTCGGGTGGGCGCACCCGCCCTGTCCCTGCTGAGCCCTGGCGCCCAGGACTCAGGGCCATGGCGCTCCGTGGGCGGGAAGGGCCCGAGAGGACAGCGTCTGAGAGCACGGATAGGCGCCTTAGGCTCGATGTAAGTGGCCTGGCCGGCTCAAGGCCCGAGGGGGCCGAGCGCCTCGGAAGCCAGAGTGCCTGTGCGTCCGCCACGAGAGGCCGGCCGAACCCCACTTCTTCCTCGGGGCTCCCGGGACCTTCTGGACGATTCTCGTTCCTGATCGGAACCGTCGCCAGCCCCTAGGGAACCGCTCGCCTAGAGCCCCCGGCCGTTTTCACTGCCCTGGGAAATCGCTGGAGCCGTTTCCCTGGGGAGTCCTGCAGGGCCTGGGACTCGGCTCACCTGCCCCGCCCACCCCCCACTTTTCTGCCCGCACTCCATCCCTCGGGAGCCGGCCCGCATGCCTTCTCTGGCAGGGTCTCTGCCCCTCCTTCCCCCGGGAGAGTCTTGCTTGGAAGTCTCTGGGCCGCCTTCCACCCCACCCCCACCGGCTACCCTCTCTCTGGGTTGCCGGGATTTCCCTGTTTCCTACTGGGGCGCCTCCGGGGCTTTACCCCCGGCTTTCCCGGCCAGCTCCCCCTTGGCCGGCTGCGGGATCTAGCCCTTTCCTCTGCACGAACTCCGCTCCGCCTCCACCGCCTTCGCGAGTTGGGAGGCTTGGTAGGGCCGGCCCCGAGCCCCTCACTACGACCCCCACACAGGCAGTCTCGGGCTCCGTCCAAGGCTAAGGCTCGGGCTGTCGGGTGCGCCCTGGATCTTCCGGGGGAGGCCGGCGGGGGCCGGGGAGGTTGGGAGACCTAGCCTCCGTGCCTGCTGCCTTCCCGGGTGGCTCGAAAGCCCGCGAGTCCCTCCTCCCCAGCACCAGCGGGACTCCCACCCCCGTTCGAATGGGGAGCGGGAAACGCGGCGTTGGAAGCTTTGGGGCCCGGGACCCGGGCGATTCCCGGACTTCGACGCCACGGGCCGTCACGTCCTTTCCACGACCTTTTCGGTCTCTGCCATGTCTGCATCCCCGTGCCTCTGAGTCTCCCAGTCTCGACTCCGTTTTTCTCTCCGCCCCCCACCTCCGTCCTTGTACCCTCCCCCAACCCTCACCGGCGGGCCACCCGGAGGCTGCGGCCGAGAGGCTGCGTGGAAGAGGCGGCGGCGGCGGCCAGGAGGCGGGGTTGGTTGTTATCTTTGGTTATCTAGCTGTATGAGTGGTGTGGAGTCTTCATAAAGCTAGATAACCGAAAGTAAAAATAACCCCATACACTGCGCAGAGGGGCCCCGGGAAAGCGGTCGAATGGGCGGGGGAGGCCTGAGCGAAGGCCTAGAGCCGCGGGGACCCACGGACTGGAGGAGGTGGCAAGAGGACCCGTGGCCCGAGACCCTCAAGACCACACCAGCCCAGGCGACTTCCCGCCTTCCGCCCGGGTCGGAGTTTCTGTCCCATTTCACTTTTGCTAGGTGCAGTGACCTACCGCGCTGAGTTGGGAAGCAAAGAAGGGGTCGGTGGCTCCCTCTCGATCTGGGGCCTTTCCTGGCAGCCTGTGGATTGGGTCACTGCTGGGGAAGCTGCTCCAAGGGAGGAGCTGTGGAAACCTGGTTCCGGGGGTTATTCCGGAGAGCACCTGGGGCTCCCTGCCCCGGCCTCTTCCCTGGGTTCTGATACAGTTTCCTGCAGGCTCTCCACAGCTATTGCAGTGGTGGGGTCTGAGAACGCTGTGAGCAGGTGACCTGAGGACGCTTGTCTTTGCTCGTATGGCTCTCTGAGCCACATAGGTCTATCCAGCCTGGTTGTGAGCTGAGGGTGGCTAAGTGGAAGACAGGGCTAGAGGTACTGGGTCAGGGTTTGCTCAGAAAGAGCACGGGCGGGAACAGTTTTGCCCAGCCTGGGTTTGGGGCAGGGAGTGCGGAGTACTTCTCAGCTCCCTTGTTTTCGTATTTGTTCCTCCTTAAAACCCAGGACCTGAGTCCAATGTCTTGAAAAGCTTCTCATGCCAGCTTTCTCTTCACTGATCCAAGGGGTTGAATTGGGGTCTTTCAGGACACCCTACCTTCCCACCCTTCTCTCTCTTTCTTTCTCATCATCTCCAAGAGCAAATGGCCTTAGAGAGTCCAACACAAAGGAATTTGTAGCTTAGTATTTATGCTGCCCAAAGAAAGCAAAGAATTAGAGATTAACCAGGGCCATTCCTAAAAGAATCCATTTATCTGGCCTGACCTAAATATTTTAAGCAAAAGAGTGTTTAGGTCCAGTCAAGAGGAACATGGTCTAGAGTCATTTGGTAAAATAAAAGTAAATGTGGCCAAAGGAGAAGTGGTCCGCTCTGCATTGGCTACCTCTCCCCACCCCACCCCTCTCAGCGTTCCAGGACACAGGCAGGGCAGGGAGGGGTAAAAAGAGGACAGGAGAACTGGAAAAAATGTACAGACTCCAGTTTCCAGTACAAATTATAAAATTCCTCCCAGGAATTTTTCATAGCTAGACGATGATGATTGAATTATATGTTATGCGGGAGAAATATCGGGGAATCCAAACGGAAACAATTGTGCTTCAGAGAGCCTAGAAGCACAGAGGTCTGGAGGAAGAAGAAATTAGCAGCCTATTGCTTTTTCAGCTGTTTGGAATTTTGGAGGTCTTGTTTTTTAAGGCAGGCAGTTGCAGACAAGATTAAGGAGAAAGGGAGCATGTTTGGGGCAAGACTGACAACCCTAAACACCACAGGTGCTTTCAGGCAACAGTGCTCCGCCCACACACCTGTCTTTGATCCTCCCACACTGTGAGGTAGCTAATTTTTAACCCCATTTTGCAGATGAGGAACCACAGACTCAAATGACTTCCTATGTCATTTATCAGTTTAAAACGCAATGCTGTTTTCACCGCTTTACTTGCCTGTGAGAGGATCTGGAGAGAGTGAGGTGAGGAGACTAAACTGGGATTAAGCTGAGGAGGGCGAGAAGGGGGATCAGTGCATCGGGAAGAGGGAAGGGCCATGCAGACAGAAGGCCTGGTGTGACCATGGGCTGAAGGGAGTTGGCATCTGATGAGAAGTACCAAGAAAAATAAGCCTTTTTTTTTTAAACTTCTCATGTCTCTGGTTGGAAATATGGACTTGGGATCTGCTTAGGCTCATCCACATGAGACTTAGCATCTGTATGAGTAAGCACAATGGGTCTGTGTTATGATTGTGGTATCCCGTTAGCACATTTGACCAGACTCTCCAAAAGGGAATAGATGGGCTGAAGAAACTGGTGGGTCGAGGGTTTACATTCTAGAAAACAACTACTGCAGTGGAAAAGGGGAACACAGGCCAGGGAGATGTGGGGGTGAGAGTTTGTGTGTGCCTCGTGTGTGCCTGCAGGTGTATGGATAGGGTTGTAGGAATGGTGGGCGACTGTGCTTATGAGCTGCGTGTGGCTGTGTGTGAATGTCAGACACTCAGTGGTGTGTAGTTTGGCTGTGTGTGATCCAGGGTGGGCAGGAAGGTCTGCTATGAGATAAGGGTGCCTGGCTACAACAGGTGTAAATCCACTAGAAGAACAGACACTCTGGAATTAGGTGGGGGGCTAACCAGATGGAGACATCACAATGACACCACCGAGTCCTGCCTTCGGCCTCCCCCACCTTCATACAAAGTAGCACCCCCTCCAGTGAAACCCGAGATGAGAGGTGATGGAACGGTGTGCAGGAAGCTGGTTTCAAACGGGGTGAGAAGGGCCTCACCAGTTACCAGTTAGGAAATTTCTTTCTTTGTATCATAACATGTCTGTCTGTATCCAAGAATTTTTAGTTCAATTCTTCAGATCTTGCGATGTCCACCTATTCCTGCTGGAAACCAAATTCTAAGCTGGTTTCTTTCTTTTTAAAAAGATTTTATTTATTTTTAGAGAGAGGGGAAGAAGGGAGGGAGAAAAGGAGGGAGAGAAACATCAATGTGTGAGAGATACATTAATTGGTTGCCTCCTGCACGCCCCTAACTGGGGACCTGGCCAGCAATCCAAGCATGTGACCTGACTGGGAATCAAACTGGTGACCCTTCATTTTGAAGGCCACCACTCAGTCCACTGAGCCACACCAGCCAGGGCTCAAATAGTTTCTTTATACATTTCTGTCCTCAGCCCTTCATCCTAATACCCATTATTGAATTCTGAGTCCAGGAGTTCAAAGGCAACTTCTTCCTAAGTATCTGACTCAAGTTTTGCATTATCACTCACAGTATTATCCAGAGAAAGTGTCTCCTAATTCCAGGCATTGAAAGGGTCCTGTTGAAATGTTCTTCCACAATCATTACAACCAGCAAGCTTGGGGAGGGGCAGAAATAGAGCAAATGTGACTGACCCAAGGTCTGTCTTCAGGGGCCATGACTTATGCAGATCTCTGAGCCTCAGCCTGGATGATTATATAACGGGGATAAGAATGTATATACTTGGGTTGATATGTGGAGCAAATAAAGAATTCTATGTGGAAGATCCTATAATATGCTATAATATCCGTGGGTAGAGAGTAATTCTTAGATTGCAGAAGGGTTAAAGGCTACAATTTGGAACAACTCTTTGAAAGCATGTAATTGATCTCAGAATGCAAAAAGGACATCTCTTTGGCATATTCTTGACTGAGAAGCTCAAAGCACTTAAACTCAAGGAAGTTTATCCTACTTTTATAGCTTTGGGAGTCAAGAAAGGACTCCTGGAATCTGAGTAGGCAGTGTCTGAAGCCTGGGGAGAGGATGAATAGTCCTTGGGAAACCTATTAAGGGAAGAGGCTGGGTTCATATGGCAGAATGGCCATTGTGTTTTTCTCCTCAATGGATCTTACCACTTGTTTGTAAGAGTACCTATGATTGGTAAACTGACTTATGTAGATAGAAAGATGAAGCATGTGTAAACGACAATTCTAAGTTTATTCCATTAAGCTTCTACAGTTACTAAAAACACAGCTTATTAAATTAAAGGACCAGCCCTGGCTGGTGCAGCTCAGAAGACTGAGTACCAGCCTGTGAACCAAAGGGTTGCCAGTTCAATTTCCAGTCAGGGCACATGCCTGTGTTGCCAGCCAGGTCCCCAGTAAGAAGCGCATGAGAGGCAACCATGCATTGATATTTCTCTCTTTCTCTTTCTCCCTCCTTTCCCTTCTCTCTAAAAATAAATAAAATCTTTAAAAAGAACTTAAAAAAAATAAAGGACCAGTTATGTAGTAGATATAATTAACAAACCAGAGACCTGCCTATCAGCATGCAGACTTTTCTTCATTGCTGAGTGACTTGAAGTATTTTCTCTCCTCTTGCCTCTCAGCCCCTACCTCCCCAACCCTCAACTGGATTCCCAAGATTGGTAACCCGCCAGAAAAGCACTGGCCCCTCTGCATTCTTCATCTGGACATCCTTCTTGAAGTCTGCACTTCCCAGGGTTTGGGACCTGGAATATTGATACTTATTTCTTCACCTTCCTCATAACCCGATTGACCTTTCCACCTTCTTTCCTTTGCTTTTGAGACCTCAGAGATCTTGGGGTATTATGGCACTGACTCATCCAGAAGCAGGGTATGCCAACTTCCCTAGGAAATAAGTGATTTTAGGTTAATCCTTTAAAAATCACTGGAGGGAAAGAGGAGACAAACTATAAAAACATTCTTGGAGCTTTGAGGAGAATGAGAAGCAGGGTTATGGGAGGTAAAGGTGCGTGAGTACACATTGAGATAGGAGAGAGGTGAGGGAAAGGGAACCCTTCCTTGCTACCCAGGCTCTCCCGGAACTGAGAGTAAGACCCCCCTCCTCCTGCCCTAATCCCCCATTAAGGCTGCACTGAGTTTGTTATGACAGCAGCTGAAGGAAGCTGAATTGCTGTTTGCTGTGCCTGCTAATTGAGCTGAAGGGTTGGAATCTGGACACTGAAAAAGACCATTGTTGCTGTTTACCTTCCACAACTGCCTCCCTGGGGACCTTCTGGGTGAACAGGAGAAGCACACCCTTGGGGTCATTGCACCCATTCCCTGACTCTGCAGTTCATCCTGTTGCCTTGGGGTGGTTTGAGTTTTCACAGGACAGAAAAGACAACCCCACCACCTGAGCTGGTCTCCAGGCCAATAGGAGCTCTAGGAGAGGAGTCACATTCTTGTCCTCTTCCCCGTTCACTCTCTTCTTCAAAGGCCCTAGCTTTGCCTTTTCTTCCACCCGATCAGGATTAACTCCTGCACTTTTTAATTCTGCTTTCTTTCGAGACAGCGATTCTCAACTTGGTTGTGTGCTAAAATCAGCTGGGAAGCTTTTTTTAAAAAATACTAATGTTTAGGCCCAGCTTAAGACCAATGAAATCAGAGTATCTTGGAATGAGGCTGAGGCCTCAGTATCATTTAAAAGCTCCCCCAGTGTTTCTAATATGCAGCTAGGGTTAAGAACCACTGATATAGGCTTATCTCTCTGCCTGGGATACGCGCACACACATGCACACACCCTTTTCTATCTTCCTTCCCTTTCCTCCCAAGCTCCTGATATCTATCATACTAGGCACATTGTGTATCTACACCTGTGTATCTTCCTCATCTTGGTTTTTAAATTCCTTATAGGAGCCTTAGAATTTAGGATGGAGTTTAGAGGTCTGTACCCTGTCAACTACCTCAACCTGAGCCCTTCCCCAAGTGCAGGAAATATGACCCCATCTCCCTGTGAATTTCTAAATAGGATCCAGATAAGGACTGAGCTAGTCCTGGACACTTTAGTTATTAGGGATGAAGGAGTGGGGAATTCAGAGTTCCCATGACTTTTGTGCTCTTCCTCCCCATGAAAGCAGTATTGGCAAGTTGGAGATCCTCAGAGAGGAGAAACTTTTTTTTCAGGAATACATCTGCCCCTTTCCTTACTGTTTCCAAATGTTTCTGCTTCTTCTCTTCCCTTTAGCTTTTCACCTGGGCTGGGTGGGTGTCCCACCACCCTCCCGCCTTTCGTCCATACGTGTGTCAGAGCCACCTCCAGCACCACGGACAGCTCCCGGGCGGTGAGTGAGATGGCTGAGCTGACCCCTGTTGAGAGGGTTAGGAGGGGGTTCTCCTGTCTGCACCGGCAGATATCAAAGACTCTAGCTTTTTAATCGGTAGGAGTTGTTTGCAGGCAACTGTGAAATCTCAGAGAGAGGAAAAGGCTGAGGGCAGTTGGCATTCCATCTCCAGGAGGTTGGGTTTGTCCATGTTAGGGAGCCTGAATGTTAGAGGCTGCTCCAGCAGTAAAAAGGAGAGGGTTAGATTTCAAGAAGGATTTAACTTAAGCTCAGGTAAGATACAGAGTGAACTGACTAAGTAGAGCTAAAATGAGCTTTAGATGACATCAGCCCTAGATCCCTCATTTTACAGATCCCAAGAGAATGAAAAGTTGTGACCGATGTCACTCTGCTGGTTGGTGGAAATGCCAGCCCCAGCCAATCCAGGCTCCTACATTCCAGCCTGGCCCACCTATTATGTCTCATGACTCCTTTGGAGTCTCCCTGCCTGAGTTGGAGGTAGCTGGCCTAAAGCTAGTAGGGAGAGTTCAAAGGTTGCCCCCCTACAAAAAGGACAGGATGCATATCTGGGCATATGAGATATCTACATGTCCACACAAGCCAGAAAGAGGTGCAACTGACAGCTGTCTCTATATGAGGGGTTTGGAGGGAAAAGTACAGGGGAAGGCATACCTACAGTAGCTGGCAAGCCCATGGGAAAAAAGACACAGGGGCAGCCATCTGCCAGGGCACAGAGGCCAGTGGATGGCCACAAGGAGTCTCCAGAGGCCAGCAAGAGTCATGCAAACTGGAACAGGGCCTGGGAAAGGCCCTTCTGTGTGCCCTGGCCTGCTCCCCCAACATAGTGAGCATAGAAACAAAGGGACCATTCTCTGCAGGATTTGATGGCGCCATCTCCGACTGGCAGTGCCAGGTGGTGGGGGCATCAGGGGGTGTCAATCTATTATCCCACCCCCCACTCCTAGGTCCTCTGGGGCTGGATGTTGGGGAGGTGGGTATACCATGCCATGTTGCCATGGCAACCACTCCAAACCCCCCCTTCTTTAAAGCACATAGAGACAGCTTTCACCCTCCCCACTCCCAGGAACGACCTGGGTCTAGTTGGGAATCCTCTTTCTGATGCGCAAGCCATGGTGTGCATAAGCATCACCCTCTTTTAGCAACCAGAGCTGAAGGTTGGGAAGCTGGTGCATCCAGAGTCTCTGGGCAAGGTTATGCAAGTGAACACAAGTCCCTTATACTTAAAACTCTCTCTCCTCCCAATCTCTCTGCATCCCTTACCTATAGCCAAGGCCATCCTAGGCCTTCTCAGATGAAGCGATGGGGCCTTGCCTTGTGCGTAGTCAGAGGTGAGGGATACTTCCTACCCCCAGCAAGCCTCCAGGCTGTGGGAACGAAGAAGATGGGGTCATTCCTGCCACCCTCCATCTGCACCCCTCCGCCATTACTTATTAGGCATTCTGCCTCCTCCTTCCGCTCGTTAAGCCTGATTTGCATAGATTTGCATAATGCAACTCATTTGCATTCCAGGAGGCTTTTGGTAGGAGCCAGGAAAAAGGAGGAGGGAGGTGGAGAAGAGAAAAAAGGGGAGAGATTTTGTTTTCATCAAAGTGTGTGTGTAGTGGGGGGAGGTGGCAGGAAGAGGACAGAAATGAAAACACACTACTTTCTTTCTTCCCTCTGCCCTCCCTCCATAAGCTGGGCTCAAATGCCAAAGAGAGATGCCAAGGGGCCAGCTTTTCTGTCCTCTTCTGTCTTGTTTCCTCTGGTCTTGGCTCCCCAGCCTCGCCCCCCACCTTGCTGGGCGCGGGCTCCAGAAAGAAAGGGGCCGGGGTCGGAGGCAGGGCTGTGGGAGCGGCCACGGGCGGAGGAGGTGGAGGCCGCCATCTGAGGGGCCGCCGGGAAGGGCGTCTCGGACAGGTGCGCCAAGCGCCCCCCTGGCTGGCGGACGCCGGGGGAGGTGAGGTTCGAAGGACGTTCTGGTGGACCAGGGACATTGTCGAGTTCCCATGAGAGGGGTTGGGGAGAGAGGATGGAGAAGGAAGAAAGGGGGGAGAGGTGAGGAATGGCACCCCAGAAAAGATGCAAGCCTCACTCAGGAGGGAGCAGGGGTGGTGGAGAGGCCTCTGCCCTGGGTTTAGTTCCAGAGCACCAGTGGTCAGGGGACTCGGAGGCTGTGGGTAATGTAAAAAGTCCTGGAGGACTCAGAACTGGAAGTACCGGCAGGAGGAGGGGAGAGTAATGTGTGGATACAGGATCTCCTGCCATTTTGAGGGTCTCTCCAGGGCCTGTGAAGGGCTGCCGTGTCCTTGAAGTGGACCTCCAAGTCTTCCCTCCTCAGCCCAGCAGTCTGGCTTCTGTCTGCATAACTCTGGTGAAACCGCGCCCTCTTGGGCCACTCACAGCTTCCTCAGCGGGACCCAACAGCCCTTGCTCTGCCTGGTGACCTCTATGGAACGTCTCATACTGATACCCAGTCTGTGTTCTTCCTTGACCTTTAGTTCTTCTCTTATATCCCTGATTATTCTTTCTGTTCTGTCCATCCAGTCCCCTGGGCCAACCGGTTCTCCAGCCAAAAGTGTTCCCCAAGGTTCAGCTACGAGCTCTTTTTCCTCCCCCTTTCTTTTCACTCTCATTCACTTTTATCACTCTACTCTCATTCCTGAAGGCTTCCTGGAAGGGGAGCCTTTTAAAGGATAGTGATAAAAGATAAGGGAATAAAAGGTAAGCAGGGGGTTGTCAGTCTAAGGAGTTTCAGGAAGTGGGTAGTGGAGAGTAGACAGCATACTTGAAGGCAAGGAGGTAGGGAGGAGCCTGGTGTGTTAGGGAACTAGAGAGCCCAGCAAAGGGAGCCTGGGCTAGGAGGAGGCAGTACATAGAGGCAGGGGTTTGGTTACTACGAGCCTATGTGCTCTACCGGGGGACTGGAACTGATAGGTCTACTGGGAAATTAGGTGACATACTCAGAGATGCTGGGCTCGGTGTGGCAGGAGACCAGCACATAACCACTCCCAGGAGGGATGAGGACAGCCCCATTGAGCTGCCCTCCGAGCCCAACACCCAGCCAGATACTCAACTGGCTCTCAGCTAGTTCTGAATAAGTGAAGAAACACGTGAAAAGCCTGAAAGCTATTTGAGGAAAGGTCTCTGTTTCTCCCCTGCCAGGATGCTCCCCTTAAACATACACACACACTACACATGCACGCACACAGGCAGTGGCCTTACAGGAACTCTTTGCGGGGGAGATGTGGAGATGGGGGGGAGATGTGGAGAAGCCAAGATTGGTCCCCAGCACGAGTGTCCTGAGGTCGGGACAGGAGGTGGGCTGCTGAGGACAGGAGTGAAGAACAGAGAAGTAGGTTCAGTCCTGAAAACTTCTGGAAGAGGGAGTGACAGAGGGGGAAGGGTTTCCAGGGGTGGCCCAAGGCTCTGAGATGATTCTTCTAGAGGAAGGGGTAAGAAGCTGGAGAGACAGCTGAGGAGATGATGATTGGCCACGTTGCTGGGCACGGGTGGAATGTAAGTAGGAGTTGCTGGCTGCATCCCCTTCCCCAGGCCCAGCCTCTTGTACAAAGACTTCTCTGTGAGTGGCCATGGAAGCGGCACTGTCAGGTGAAGGGGCTTAGCTCCTAGGGGGCCCACTGGCAGTGGAGAGGAATAGGGTTGGACGAGGAAAAGCCTGAGGGTTGCCTTCAAGCTTTAACCTGGTCCAGGAAGGAAAAAGGATCTGAGACCTGCCCTGGGTGTCACAGGCATGTTGGCTCCCACCACCTTCCCATTCCTTCCCAGCTGTGACTCCAAACCCTGCCAGGCCTCTTCAGCCTCCCCTCCCAGCCTGCATGCAGGCCCTCCCATGCTTCTGAGGCTGTCTCCACCCCGAGTCTCTCATCTTCCCAGGAGAGGGGCTGTTTCAGTCCCCGTTCATCTCCTGCACAGGCTTCCTCCTCCAGCGAGGGTTGTGTCGGGAGGGCAGAAAGACAAGATTGACCAGAGCTCCAAAGCAGTCTGCAGGCCACCTCAGTTCCCACACCCAATCTTGTCCTCCCCCAGAGGCTGTCCCCCTGTCTGGCCTATGTCACTGATTGCTAGTCTGAAGTGTGGATAGATAGGCCATCTCCCTACCTCCAACCCCTTGTACACACTGTCCCTTCTAATAAGTGTTTGTGTTGGGGCCCTGGAGTCAGTAGAATGACAGCGGACACAACCTGAGCTTGCAGGTCAGTCACAGATTTGACAGAGGGTCTCTGTCCACAGGACAGATAACAAAAACAAGGAGGGTTTTTTTTTAATCCTCATTCGAAGATATGTTTTATTGATTTTAGAGAGAGAAGAGGGAGAAAGAGAAACATAGACGTGAAACATCAGTTGGTTGCCTCCCATGTGCACGCCGACTGAGGAAGAACTAGCAGCCCAGGTACGTGCCCCGACCGGGAACCAAACCTGCACACTTCCTGGTGTACGGGGACAATGCTCCAATGGACTGACCCACCCAGCCAGGGCAAGGCAGTTTTGCTTTTTGAGTCAAATCGGACAGGCTGGGCATGACACAAATTCTGGCTTTCCTCCCTTACTAGTGGATGACCTTAGACAAGTCACTTAATGTTCCTAACTTCCTCCCAAGGTTCTCTTGAGGGTCAGACGGGCTGGAGGAAATGAGTTTAGTAAAGTTGCATGCAGATGTTCAGTGGGGGTGGGAGCACTACAGGTTTGTGATGAGCATCAGGGCAGGCTCCCAGGGTTTAGAAACGAGGGCTGCCGGGGGCAGTGAAGGGACTCGGTGCAGCTCATGATCAAGGCTGTCCGAGAAGCATCCCTGGACACTGGACCGCTCAAGCATTTTAGCATCTTGCTGAGACTGGTTTGAGAGGCACATTTTAAACAACTAGGTGGTAGACTCTTTGACCACAGGTTCTTTTATCCTCAGGAAGAACTTCCCCCTGGCCCTGTGTTCATATGCGCAGCCATCCCTGGAAGGGGGCAGGGGGAAGTGAAACTCGGCTGCCTCCCCTGCCCTAACCCACTCTGCTCTCTCCCTGTAGCCCTCATCTCAGTTTTCCAGACAGAACTCTGGAAATGTCTGGCCAGACTTGTGGCCTCCACTGAGTATGTACAACATGGCACACCAAGCCCTGCCACTTAGGACCCTCTCAAGTCCCTGATCTTGTGGTTCCTCAGCACAGCTCAGGAGTGAGCTAAGTTCACATTTATTTAGATCCCTCAGCCCATGGTCCAGGGAGACTTCACACAGAAGGGGGCTTTTGTACCTAAACGGTCATTCTTTGTTGTACATGCAAGAGTTGGGGGAAAGATTGGTTTTGGCATCATCCCCCACAGATAGCAGTGAAGCCTCTAGTTCTGAAGGGAATGAGCAGGCGGAGGCTGGCATATGGAGGGAGAGCCCTGGGCACAGGGGGCATGAGCTTCAACTGACTGGGGCTGTCTTCTTCTGGGTTCATCCATCTGGCACCAACTGGCTTTCCTGGCCCTGCCCTGCAACCAACCAGAACCCTGCTGTTGCCATGGCAATTGGCTGCCATGTTGTACTCGGAGTGCTACTGCATCTCTGGATTTCCCCATGGGTTCCTGGAGGATGGCAGATAGGTTTCCAGGGATTTATTCCTTCCTTCTGATATCGATCCATATTAATATATTATTTTTTTAAGTAGCCCAAATGGAGATTTGCTATATGTCAAGTTCTGTGCTAAATACTCTGCCCTGGCTGATGTGGCTCAGTGGATTGAGTGTCAGCCTGTGAACCGAGAGGTCACCAGTTCAGTTCCGGTCGGGGCACATGCCTGGATTGTGGGCCAGGTGCCCAGTTATTTGTGCAAGAGACAAATAACTGATTGATGTTTCTCTCACATGTTGATTCTCTTCCTTTCTTTCTCTCTCCCTGTCCTTCTCTCTAAAAATAAATAAATAAAATTAAAAATACCCCCTAGGTGTTATTTAATATGGGTAAGAAACAATAATGAGATAAAATTTAGGAGGTCCCACC
This sequence comes from Macrotus californicus, assembly GCA_007922815.1. NCBI lineage: Eukaryota > Metazoa > Chordata > Mammalia > Chiroptera > Phyllostomidae > Macrotus > Macrotus californicus. The sequence goes on along the minus strand of VMDR010000787.1, from coordinate 25,049 downwards.
TAATTTCCTGTTTCTATGACAGACTTTTCCTCTTTCCAACCAGGAAACTCCATGATCTTGTTTATGCCTGTCTTGGGAAGTCCTTCCCAATGTCTAACCAAGATCTGTACTGCTGAAACATCAGTTCCTTGACCCTTGGCTGGACATGACTGATTTGAGAAGTAAAGAAGAAACTGCCACTCACCTTTGGTCACTTGTTTGGGCTTCCTGGACTCCAACTGTTGGATAGGGAAACTGAGACTTGGCTAGCTTGGTGAGAGGTCCAAGTGCCCTTAATGACTTAGGAGCCCCAGGTCTAAAACCTTTTGTTTAGAGAAGGGGAGTCAATGTCACCAAATGCCTGGTAATCCCCCTCCCTTGCCCCCGTCCTCACCCAAAGAAAGAGGCAAGAGCCAGAGACCCTTGGAAAGTGATAGTCTCCCAGAGTTTGGGGGTATGGGGAGCCTTTGGAGGCACACTCTCCCCTCTCACCATTGGGAGGTTCCAACAGGGTCCCTGAGAAATCCTGGAATGGTGAGAATTTGTCCTCCCTCTGGACTCGAGCAGAAGGTCGAGAGAATGGTCACCTTGACCTAGAGGGGCATCTACAAGGGGCCCTGAGCAAGGCTCAGCTTTGCTGAGGGAATCTGGAATGAGGAACAGGTGGAGAGAAAAAGGCCATTCTCAACTGAGGAGGAGTGGGCTGGCAGGGAGGGGCTGGGGATAATTTATGATGTCACTGTTCCCCACCCCACTTTCTCAGCTCCCACCTTCTTCCCAGACCCCAGCTACCAAACCGTTGCTAGGAGATGCTGGCTCTGTCTGGAGCTGGGTGGGTGGAACAGGTGGAGACTGTTCCATCTGGACTCCTCCTCCCCCACCCAAGAGAGGGCCCTGCATAGACCTTCGTCTACCACCCTTTCCCAAGCTCTGACAGACACCAGTCTCTTCTGCTGTTCCCCCCAATCCAGTTAACCTGGGGCTAGGAGGCTTCCCAGGCAGGCTGAGGATGTGGAGCAAGGAATGGGGAAGGGACCTGTGGAGGGAGAGGCAGGCAGACTTAGTTGGGATGCTGAGGAACAGCTGGCTTAGCTCAGGGCCTCTGGGAGCCAGCCCAGGGCCAGAAGAGGGCCAGGAGTCAGGGGCACATGCTTTAAGGACCCCAGATCTGAGGGAGACCAAAGCCTGACCTTTGGGGACTTTCCAGTATGATGAGTGAGGCCGACCTCCCATCCCCATCCCTCCATAGTATGGTCAAGGTCAAGGTTAAGGATCTGACAAAGATAGAGTTGCGGGTTGGGTGGGGATGGGGTAGGGAAAGGAGGAGGTGAAGCGGGGAGAAGGAATGTTGGTTTGGAAAGTCTGAGAGTCTGGGTAGGGAAGGTGGGGCAGACCTGAGCAGAGCTGGGCAGTTAGAGGCATGGCTCGGAACCCCCACCCCTCTTTCTGAAATCTCATCTCAAATTTTAAAGCCCTGGGAGAAGTCAGCTCAGATGAGTTTTGGGGGCTACCAAAGCTGCTGGCTTCCAGCCCTAGATGGGGCAGGAAAGGAATTATTTGCCCATAGCTGTGATTCTGACCCAATTTCTGTGCAGCCCCTACTGATTTTATGCTTCTCTCGTAGGCACAGCTCCACTACACCCCAGGAAGGAAGGAACTGACCTTGATTAGGCACCCACTTGCTTGTGTAAGCCCTTTCTTAGCTGTTATCTTGGTTAATCTTCCAAAAGTCCTGAAAACTGAGAGATATTGTCCCCACTTTACAAAGGTGGAATCAGAGCCCCAGGAAAGACATGTTGCCTAGCATCACAGGACTAGTAAGTTGGACTGGGCTTCAAATAAGGCTTCGTGGATCCCAGAGCGTATGCTTTCTCCCTCTCCTCCTGTTCTGACTTTTGGCAGAACATGCTCCAAACACAGTGGGAGGGACTGATGGGAGAGAGGAGCAGATAGGCAGGGGGACTTCTGGACAAGTTCTCAGGGTAGGAAGGGGCCATGCTCCTTAGGTGCAGGGGTGAAGTCTGGGGGATGCTAAAAACAATCCTTGTAGGCTGAAGACAGGATTGAGGAAGAGGCCACAGGAACTGTGGAAGCCACCCAAGTCCTCCCAGGTTGCTCCCTGGCCAAGGGAAGCATATTTCTCACCTTCCTGAAGCAGGTCCCCTGGGCCTCCACCTATTCTCTCTCCTGCTTGCCATCTGAGTCCCCACCCTGGGCATTTCCTGTGCCTCATGGTCCTGCAGGGTAGAGCACCTAGAAGAAGCAACTAGAGCCAGCCACTGTCATGGTAGCCCTCTGCTGGGGGACCTTCTCAACCCCTTCTCTTTCCTGATGGAGGGGAAGCCCTTTCAGGGCCACTGGACGCTCTCCCTGGGAGTTTGTCCTCTGCCTCCTGCTAAGGTCTCCATCCAAAGACAACCTTTTCTGCTCTTGACATTTTTTTCTCTTCAGACAAAAAGAACCTACTTCACCCAGTTGGCCTGGTTCCCTCCAAGAAGACTTCCTGGATTGACTGAAAGATGAGGCTAAACTCTTAACAAGTTGGCTGCTTCCTCCAAGAAGCCTGTGAACAGGATGGAAGAGGGGAGGCCCCAGCCTCCAGCCTGGACAGCTGATGATGACCTGGGGCCACCTGGGATAAGACTTGGCTTCCCCATTGCTCCAGTCTCATCCCATCCCGATTTTTCCTGTGTTGTCTGAGCTGAGACTCCTCCGAGAAGGAAGTCCCATCTCCTGTCTAATAAAGACTCTTGACTGCTAAACAACAGTACTAGTGGTAGTGGATGTGCCTGTGCAGGGTTGGGTGGGGAGGGACTGAATGAGAGGAGGGCAATCCTAGCCACACACAACCACTCTAGGAACCAAGGCTAGAAGCCACCATTGCAACAGAGGGAGAGCCTCATTAAGACAGAACTCCCACAGCGGGGGCAGGGGAGGAGCAAAGATCTCTTTGGCCTCTTCCATCTCTCTCAGCCACCCTGAGGTTCCTGGGAATGCCACCCGTGACTGGTCAGTCCCAACTCAGAGCAATAGGCTGATGCTCCCAGCGGAGGAGGCCCCTCAGAATCTTCCCAAGAACCAAGAGAATGGCAGAGGTGGGTTGCTTCCCCAGAGTGCCTGTATGGGAGGTCACTGGGTGGGTGGGCCTCTGACTTCTCAAAGGGACGCCTTCCTCAGATATGTTCTGGGTTTGACCAGACCACAAAGAGAGAGCACCGCTGCGCCACAAGGCCACCCACCCCTGCTTCCTTAGTACCAACAGAAGGGAATGAATATGCCTAGCAAGAGGAATTCAGGTTAGAGAGCAGGTAGGACTTCCCAAAAAGATCTTGGGAGGGAAGCTGAGGGGCAGGGGAACCACAGCAAGAAGGAGATGGGACTGTGCTCTTGACCCCATTCTCCCCATAACATCTGTATCCAACATGCTCTTCCACGAGACAGGCCCCTCACTCTTGAGCTGGAAAGTGTTAGCAGAGCCCAGACTGCCAGCACATTCTGAGTTCTCCACCATCCTCTAAAAAGTCCTCTCTCATCTAACCACAATCTCTCCATGGAACTATAGTCTGAATTCTGGAAATTTTCTAAATAAAAAAGCTTACAAAAATACGTACAATTCCAACAGCACAAAAGGGAAAGTATGTCTCCTTCCCTCCAGCCACTCATCTGTCCCAAGAGGCAACCACTGGCACCTGTGTTTTCCCTGGGATGCTCCACATGCGTTCGGCCCCTGTCCACACTCCCATTTAAACACAGACCACAGCTTTTTAGCTCTTGTAGACCAGGACCCCAGTCTGAGGTCAAGATGAACCTCAGGGGACCCTTGCATCTGTGAAATTGCATACAGAATGCTGGGCACTGTTACTAGGAAAGAGGCTCACATTAAGAGCCACCTGCTCTAGCTCTGCTCCTCATTTTACAGAGGAAATGAAGCCAGAGAGGGAGAGGACCATATCCAGGGTACTCAGCCTGGTTGGGGGCCTGTCAGGAGAGGACTCCCAGGCTCCCACAACCTACATGCCAAGGAGTCCCAGGGTTCCCCACAAGGACCGCGTCTAGGAGGGCTTATTGAGGCCTAGGAAGCAGCCAGGAAGAGGCAGTTCTGTTTGTATCAATTTGGCATATTCAAGGTGCTGAGCCCTGGGCTCACCAGGCCCAGAGCAGTGTCTTTGGAGTTCCTGGCCCTCCTTTCAGGACCTTCCTGCAGCTCAGCCTGGCAAGGACTCACTTCGGGGCCCTCCTCACCCCTACTGCTCCATCCCTGGGGAGTAGAGGTGAATGGACACAGGGTCTGGTCTGGGGTCGGCATGCGGGAAGTTGCCCAGGACAGCCTCCCCATCCTTAGCTTTTGTTTGGACTCCAGAGCCCGAGCATCAGTCTGGCAGTGGTGACTGGGGCCTGCCCTCTGCCTCCACCAGTGGCCTCCTTCCTGGCCTGGAAAGTTGGAGCAGCCACGAGGAGAGGGAAGAACTCCTCTGGGCATAGGAAAGAAAAGCAGGGCACCAGCCACAGCAGGTTTGCCTTTTGGAAACAGAAAGACCCAGACCTAGACTGGGGCAGTAGGGGTGGGGAGGGACCCCTCCCTCGACAGGAATGCCAGCACTGAGGTAGGAGGGTCCAGGAGGGGCACTTCAGAATGTGCTCTCAGAATTCTACTGAGCCTATGCAGATGAGACCTGTCTGTATGCAAATGAGACTATCTGTATGCAGATGAGAAGAGAGGGCATTCTCTTCTCAGAGTTACCATAGAGCCCAGCTCCACCCCATTCCCTCAGGGCCCCAGATGCGGGCTACGTGGGAAGAGGCCAGGCCTGGGAAGAGGCAACTGGCAATGGTTAGACTTCAGGAAGGACTTACCAAAGGAACATGGCCAGTTTTGGAGATGAAATTGGGACTCTGGAGGGGCTGCTGGGAGAGTCAGGCAAAAAATTATGGGGATGGGCCATGAAAGGACATCTCAGTCACAGGGAAACAGGCAGACTGACCAGGAGCTTTGAGAAGGAGATGGGAATAAAAAGAACTTTGAGCATCTACCCGTGCCAGGTCCCACATAGTGCCTTCCACTTGCGGTCTCACTGGATCCTGGAGATAACCTATGAGGCCTTTCACAGATAAGGCCCAGACAGGCTGACAGACACATCTAGGTCACATAGTTTGCAAATGGCAGGGCTCCATCAGACTCCATGGCAGTCAGCCACAGCTTAGAATCTTCCTACTTCCTCCTGGCATACACACTGGAACAGCTCCTCCTGACCTGAGGGGGGTGAGGGTGTGAGGGGCTGGTGGGCAGTACCTGGGTGAGGGACACAGATATGCCCTGAGGAGAGATCTGACCGCGCCTCAGGTCCAGAGAGGGCCTGCGGAGGGCTGAGAACTAGCAGTGGAGGGCGGGCTGGGGCAGCTGGTGGTAGCTGAGAGGGTAGAAACCTGGAGAGGGACATCAGGGCTAGGAAGGAAGGCAGGGAAAACACAGTGGGGAAAACTGAGACCCAGAGAGACTGGGAGAGTGACCCTCCTTGCTCAGCAGATCCAAGTTCATACTGGGCCTGAACCCAAGACACTGGGCTCCAGCCCAGGCCCCCTTCCTGGGAGTATAGAGCCTGGGAGTGGGGGTGTCTGTGAGAATGGCCTCTCTTCCTCCAGTGTCCCCAGCCCACCACATCTAATGGTGCAGCCAAAGCCTTTGTGGGTAAACCATGGGGAAGAGAGGCCCCTTGTTGGTCCATTCATTGTGCTGGAGGCTGGGCCATGCCAGGCCCCCAGCACAGGCTGGGCTCTCCTTCCTGGGGGTGCCAGCCAGCCCCCACTCGCTGCCACTGCCCTTCCCCAGCGCTGTCATTTCCTGGAGCCTCAGGGCTTTGGCCCTGGTCCCGGCTGAAGGATGGCGGGGAGCCCTGGCCCCCCCCCCACACACACACCTCGCCTTTTACACGCTGGCACCAGAGCCGTGGGAACGCTGGACGGCAGCTGGGCACCGGTGCCCGGCTCTGCCCACCCCCAACCCAGCTGACCCTGGAGAGGGGAGAGGAACAGCCTGCCCCCATAAAAGCCCCTCCGGAATGGGGCCCTAGAAATCCTTAGCACTAATTATGAATCTGGGGACAAACGAAGAGGCATTTGCAAGTCAATTAGTGAAAGAACTTTCCCAGGAAAGAGCGTCTTCCAGGCTCAGCTTCAGACAGGGCCACATGCTGGGTCATCTTTTCCCTCCCCCTACCTCTGCCCTGCTCGAAGCTCAGGGACAGAGGCCTGCCCAGTATTCTGCTAGCCCCTATACATGGCTAAGAGTGTCAGAGGCCTGACTAGGCATGAAGCACCAAGAGCAAGGCTGCACTCTGCTGAGGTCAGCGGGAGGTCAATATAGGGCTGCCACCAGGAGACAGCCCTTCAGGGTCTTAACCTCAATTCCATGTGTAACAGAACCTGGTGGCTCCTCGACAGAACTGCCAAGGAAGACAGCTGGCCTGGACAGGGCGGCCTGGGTGGGTTGACAGAAAAATAGAAGTCACTATGAAAGAGCCAGGGGAAGAAAGATCCTTCCCAGAGAACACAGACAAACCAGGACAGGAGACCAAGGGAGAGACAAATGGTCCTGGGCTTCTCAGTTTGTGCCCAGGCAAGAGGCAGTCAGAGGGTGTTCAACTACACCGTGGGTGACTGGTCGCCATCTGTGCGTGATCTTGCTCCTCCCAGGCTGGGAGGCCTTTAGCTGGGAAAGGCCCCTCTGTTGAGGGGACCACTTAATTGGGGGATGAGGGGAGGGGAGGGCTGTTTGGGCAAAAGCCCTAGAGCCAGCCTCACCATCTGAAGGAGATTAAGGAATGGTAATTAAAACGTGTTTGAGGGACTCTGGGCAGGTGGGTTGGGGCTGGTGCTAACTATCTAATTGCCGCCTTTAGCCAGGGCTCTCGCCTGAGCCTGGCTACTGGGTTTGGTAATAGTGGGGGTGAATTTTTAAAAAAAGGGTGGATGAGAAGAGGCAGAGTCGAGGGGCCAGGAGTGAAAGTCTCTGTCTTCCCTTTGAACACCCCAGATCACAGGGTCAAGCGCCCAGAGAGGCTCACCCTCCCGCCCTCCTTGAGAAGCCAAGATAAGGGTGCAATGTAATGCAGTAATGAAGTCCTAGAGAAGAATTTGGGGGGCCAGGAATGAGCAAAGAGAACACTTAGGTCCTCACAGAGAGGGGACATTGAGACAGGAGGGTTAGGATGTCCTTGGAATAATTTTAACAGCCAACATTAGTTGAAAATGTACTCTGTCAAGCATTATATGAAACAGTTTATACACTTATTTACCTGCCACAACCACACTAGAAAGTGGGTCTCCCTCAGGCCCCGATTGGGTAGCTCAGTTGGTTGGAGCATTGTCCTGATACACCAAGGTTGCTGGTTCGATCTCCGGTCAAGGCACGTACAAGAAGCAACCGAGGTGGATACATGAATGAGTGGAACAACCAATCTCTCTCTCTTTTTCATCAATAAATAAATGTTAAAAAAAATAAAGTAGGTGTCCCTCAAGACTGAGAAAAGGGGGAGATACTTGTCCATAGAGCAGGGCCCAGCCCCCTCGCTAAGCATATGGTTCCCACTGACTAGAGGGAGCTCCTTTCAGACCCTTCCTCCTCCTGAGGAAGGCACAGGTGGACAAACCCTCTCTAGACCCTGAGAGACCTCAGGCTGAGGGTCAAAAACATGCCGTTTGCCCTGGCTGACATGGCTCGGTGGATTGAGCACTGGCCTGCAAACCAAAGGGTCGTCAGTTCAATTCCCAGTCGGGGCGCATGCCTGGGTTGCGGGCCAGGTCCCCAGTAGAGAGCATGAGAGAGGCAATCACACGTGGATGTTTCTCTCTCTTTCTCCCTCCCTTCCCCTCTGTCTAAAAATAAATGAATAAAATCTTTACAAAAAAAAAAACAACAAAAAGTCAATTAAATGTTTGAAAAAAAAACCATGCAGTTTGCAGCCCAAAGGCCTCCAGCTATGGGCGTCCAGACTCACTAGGTGGTGCAGCCTCCTCTCCCACCTCTTATGCAAAAGGCACACTAGGAACGGGCCGCACATTGGGTGTCACACCGACAAGCCTTTGCACATGCTGTTCTCTCTCCGTGGGAGGCCAGCCCTTCACTCATTGCCTGCTCCTCTGAGAGATCTTCCTCTTCCTCCCCCTGAGAGTTGAAGGCTCTCTCTAGCCACCAGAGCCTGGCTGAGGGTGCGTACAGCGCACATTTAAGACGAATGCTGGCTGCCTCTGTACACCCTAGGAAGTGCGTGGTGGAGGCCGAGGCAGGAGAGAAACTTCTACTGTATAGCACACTTTTGTGCCTTTCAAGTGAAGAAATTATTTATTCAGAAATAAATTTACTTTAAAATATTAATTATTGCAACTTTTTAAAATCTGGAGGACAGTGTTTAATCCCAAAGACCAAAGCATGAGAGAACCTCTGAGACTCCTTATTTGAGAGAAAACAGTTGAATCTCAGTCCTTTCTCTCTACTTCCCCATCCTTCACCTCGCACCAGCCTCCTCACCGGCCAGCTCTGCCTGGTTGCTGTGCCTCACCCTCTGCCCAGGTCTTCCAAGAGCTTTTCAAGATTGGCTGGAGAGCAGAAGCGCCCCTCCCTATCCAGTTGGTGTTGAGGGCAGAGCACCTAGATTCCACCGGCCCTGTGCTCGGGGGACAAGTCGCTGATGCTCCCTGAGCCAGTATCTGCCCCTGCAAGTGAGGAAAGGGACGGCCTGGTCGCTCCCCTACTGTATCTCAGAGGTATGTGTGAGAGCTCGCCTGGAGAGCTTGACAGCTGCTGCTTTCCCTCCTCTGCTCAGGCCCAAGGAAATCTTGCCACCCAGCCCACAGTGGGCCCTGCTAAGCTGCTGAGCGTTCTCCTGCAGGCCACTTACCTTCTGCACATCCGTGCCTCATCTGGGACACAGGTGCCGCCCTGATCTTCCTATCCCTGTATGGCCGAGCTGAGGATAGAGGAGTTCTAACTGCCCAGTCTTAGCATTCTCATCTTCAAAATGGGGACATAAATAGTAGCTACATGCCTGAGCTGTTAGGGGAATTAAACGAGCTCATGTATGTGAAGTGCTTGGTGCACACAGGCATGATGCAGGGCTCATAAGTGGTGGCTGTTATTATAGTTTTTAAATGGGAGGGACTCTGCAAAACGTGCTAGCTTCCGGCAGCTCCTCATTACTACTCTGGCTAGGAATAATGAGGCCTTGTGGTAATAGCTGCTCACACTTGCATGCCCCTCTGACAAAAGGACTCAGTTGCTGTGGATGGGCCCAACGAAGTGAGAAGTGAATGGTGCATAATGTGACACTTAGGGGCTTAGCCCAGCTGGGGAGCCCTGAGAAGGACCCTCCAGCTGTGGCTCCGGATGCTGAGAGACCCCACAGGCCAGAAACCCAAGAGAGGCCACCCTTTTTCTGCTTCAAGGTGGCCAGCCAAGAGCTTTCAAACACAAACCCAGATCACCCTGGCCTCCGCGGACATGTCTGGAACATTTGCCAGGTCCGGTGCTGCTCTGTGTGTCGGGCACCCGCCTGCACAAACAGACCCCAGGACCTCAGGCCTCGTGAGGCTAGTGGGGACACAGACAAGAGCATGTAAAATACCTCAGGTGTCAGATGGCGATGAGTGATTTGCAGGAGAAAAGGAAACAGACCACATAAAGGGACGTGGAGGGCTGGGGTCAGGTGGGGAGCTGCAATTTAAAATAAGGCGCTTAGAAAAGGCCAGATTTTTTTCAACTCTCACTTGTGAGAAATTTTAAATATATACAAAAATAAACAGTCTAATGAAACTTCACCTCTCTGTCATCTAGCTTCCACAACTGTCAGTCTTGTTCAACCTGCGCTTCTACCCGCCATGTTGTTCTGAAGCAGATCCCGGGCATCTCCTTTCACGGAGAGTGTGATTCAAGCAAAGACCAAAGGAGACAAAGGAAGCCAGTTGAGGAAGCCAGCCGCATTGTCACTGGGAAGATGAGCAAGCATTTCAGGCAGAGGGGACAGCAAGTGAAAAGCCTTGTGCCTGGTCTTTGGAAGACCAGACTCCCATCTTGGCTTTGCCCCTCCTGGCTGTGAGTGCCTCAGTTGCTCTGAAGTGCAGTTTTGTCATCTGTTAAATGAGACTGATGCCCTTACTCTGCAGGGTGCTGTGGGGGTGGAGTGAGAACCCCTACAAATGTTTCATAAGAGTGGAGCCATGCGGCCGAGTCGACATCTACTCGCAGGCAGTTCTGGCCCCAGAGAAACTCAGTGACTTGGAAGAGGTGAGACAAGGCCCTATGGCCCCAAAGACTAGATGGAGGTTAGAACAGGGATCAGGGGCTACCCCTGAACTCAGTCTAGCAGGCCACCCCTCACTCCCATCCCCCACGGATGGGCCATGGGGTCCCAGGCTGCTGGAGACAAGTGAAGGGCCAAAGGCTGAATTGCCAACTATTTTGGAGGAAGCTTGGTCCCCTATAAAGTCCCTATCACCATCTCCACCTCCCTCCCAGGGTGATTATCACCCAGAGGGGCCTTTCCTGTAGGATACAAAGAGACCCTCAATTCCCATCCTTTAGGCAGGATAATGGGCCATTCACACTAAGGGACCCCAGCCCCACACCTGGACCTCTCAGGCAGCCCCCAAGCCCCATTGTCCCAGGCTGCCTTACAAGGGTGCCATTGGCAGGGAAGCCTGAGCCCCCAGCTGGAGCACTCCTGGCCCTTCCCCCACCTCTCCAGCTGTCGACTCGGGGCTTGATCTGGGGGGAGGTCAGCTTGCCATTCACCCCACAAGTGCTCGCTCTGAATTTCACTCCTCTCAAAGTCCTTACGGGGCAATGGGAAAGTGGGAGGGGATAATTAGGAAAATCATTAGCGTCTGGAGGCCCATCTGAGAGGGATTAAGGGATTAAAGCCTTCCAACAAATCTCTCCTGCACGAAGTTGTTGTAGGGTTTTGTTTTTAGGACTTTTTTTCTCTTCTTTTTCCCTGGGTTGGGGAGACCAAAGTCTTGGTGGATCCTTCCTTCAAAAGCGTCAAATAAAAGTCAAGACTTGAAGTCCAGATGGAGAAAAAGGGGGGGAAGCAGGTGTGAGGGGAGAGTCCCTTCCCAAGCTTTCCTGGGCCACCTTAGGCCACTTCTGGGGCATGAATGGGTGGGGGAAGGGGGGGAAGGGGCCAGGCTGGGCCAGAGGGGAAGCCCAGACAGGCCTGCTGAGAGCCAACAGGCTCCTTCAGAGGGCCTAGCCCTCCCTGCCAGGTTACCTACCACCTCCTTCAAGTCCTAGCTGAGGGCTCAGGAGACTTTCTTGCCCCTGACTGGGTCCAACTGAGGCAAAATGGACTTCAGGGCAACTTGCCATTCATCTTGCTCTAGTAGCCTGAGGTGGAGGTCAGGGAGGGTAGGGAACTACAGGAAAGGCTGCAGCAACCAAACCGATGGGCTTCTCATTATCTGCAGGGAACAACGCACAGCCACTAGCTTTGCACAGCGTCCAGTTGGGGTGATCGTATAAAGGGGCAGCTCCTTATAACACCCTGCGAGATGGGCTGGAATATGAAAGGGGTGATGGCGTCTACAGGGGAGGCAGACCTCATCCAGTTTGCAGGGATTAGGGACAGCCCCTGTAAAAAGTAACTACACTTTATTTACGAGAGTCCTCCAAAGGCCTGACATCTGGCAGGTTCTCAGTAATTGTGAGGTACGTGTTCCACTCAAATGCGTCATCCCCTTTTTGCAGAGAGTGTTTCACGGTCTCATCGAAATAGTCCCCTGGCCACAGGAACAATTCAAATACTCTATTACCCGGCTGAAAGCCAAGGGGAACTGTGGAGGCACCAAGAGCTTTGGGTGCTGGAAAGCAGAGGTCCGCATTAGGGTGTACACCCCAGCTCTCCCTGAGTCTTCCTGTGCTCCATCTAACCTGCCCCCAAATGTCCTGGGGAAGAAAGATGCCGCCATCACTGGCTCGCACAGTCCCTCTCATGCACACGCACAGGCTGGCTTCCCTGGTTCCAGTCTGGGGCCTCTTGGAGTGAAGGTTGCCCCTCCACTTCTCCAGAAGTCTCAGCTAAACCCCCTTTGAGCCTGTGTACTCACCCACCTGTGCCTTGAAGGGCCTGGGGCAACGTGAGGCAGGCGGTGGCAGGGAGCAGCCCCTCCCAAGTTGGAGGCAGGCAGAAGCCACCCTGGAGCCTGTACCTGGCCAGTGGTTTGGGTGGTAGATGCTGGCAGTTGAAACCTGTGCCAGCATTAATAATTGAGTTTATTAATGGTCTTAATTAGCAACCACCAGTAAGGAGCCCAGTGCTAATTCCAGTAATAATCGAGGCTGAGGGGCGTGGACAGGGGAGTGCAGGGTGGATGGCTTGCAAACAGTGTGCAGTACTGTGTCCAGCCGTGGCAGAGGGCGGCCTGAGTGGCCGGAGAGATGGGAAGAATGGGGACCCTGCCCTTCACCACTTTCCACACCAGGGTTCCTTTACTCCCCCATGGCACAGCCACCTCAGATGGCATTGGGACCAAATGAAGTGTGAGGGATTGCAAGGAGGAGGGGAGACCTGTCAGTGCCTCAGAGCCAGAATTCAGACAGCAGCCCGTGGGATGAAGGCAAGTCTGCAAAAGCTCAAGTGAAATGAGCTAGAAGGGGATTGGGAACAAGCTCCACAGTGTCCTGGAGCCGCATTCCTTGCTCTGAGGAGACGGAGATGGATGGCGCTGAGCTGGGAAGGAGGGGACACTGGAGTGTGAGTGTGAGTGTGTGAGTGTGTGTGTGTGTGTGTGTGTGTGTGTGTATGGGGGGTGGGTAGGGCAGCTTCTCCGGTTAAGGATTCTCCTGCCAAGAGGAACAGGGTGGGAAAAGCAAGTTTAAGAATCCAGACAATGCCCAGGCACAACAAAGCCCACTTCCTCTCTCAGCCTCAGAGCCAAGCTGGCTGCTTGGGTCCTGCCTAGGCACTCAAAGACCAGCCAGAGCAGACCCAGAGGGCCCTGGAAATACAGGCCGGAAAGAGGGCTGAAAAGAGGGAGGGTGTGCTCTGGGGTTCAGGCAGCTGGAGCTCTAGCCCTGTGCGGAGACATGTGAGGACGTGGGTTTGGCTTCTTTCTGAGGTGTCTCTCAGGGATGCGTTCCCATGAGGCTGGGGGACCCCAGGTCAGAATGCTTTGAAGCAGAGACCCAGACAAGAGGGCAGCAGGGTGAGAAGCTGGAGGAGGACCTCCTTCCAAAGGTGGGGAGTGGGGTGGCAGAGCTCTAGCTGCTTCCTGGCACCATGTACCAATGCTTCAGCACCCAGCCCAAGTCCCCCGGCCTCACTTTTATATAATAGTCTCCCAAATGCTCTCCCAGGAAGCCAGGCTCCACTGCCCCCACTCCACCCCAACTTCCTTATAATGGGGATGTTGCACCTGGATCCTCAACAAGGCCAGGAGGAGAGAAGAGCTCTGCCTTAGCGGAAGGCTGGGCCAACCCTAAAAAGAATAGGGAGCCAGGACCCCTGCCTCCAGGAAGACTCCCTGCCCTGCCAGCATCTTCTCCCTCATTCTGCTTTTTCCTGTCCTGCTGGGACTGAGGACCTAACTTCCTGGGACAGTTTTTATTTTGGTGTTGCCCTGATTGATTTTGCCCCCCACCCCTACCCCAACCATTTTGAATCCTAGAAGCATCACTGCATCATCTCTGAAACAACTTTTCCCCTGAGTGACATCAGCCTTTGATCTAAGTCTTCAAGAGCATTTAGGAAGCAGGGACTTGTGTCCTTCACTGTGCTGGGTCTCAAGCCCATTTACAGGAGCTCAGCCTGAACCATCCAAAAGCAGGGGCCGACTTCCCAGCTAAAAGGGACTCGACTCTGCTCAGAGCACAGAGCTCCCTTGCCCTCTGTCCAGGTATTGTCCTCCAGTGTTGAACCAGTACCATCTGTTGGATGGACACAGGCTGCTGGAGGTGGGTGGAGGGACTCAAGGCCAGGGCTGGTCTTGCGCTCAGAAGAGAGGGTCCTTGGGGCATGTGCTCAGTAACAACCCACCCTGAGGAAACCAGGAGTATTTCCCTCAAGGTTCAGGACGTATACGGCTCCAGAAACAGCTGTGAGATCCCACTGGCTCAAGGCAATGTGAAAAAAAAGGACAGAGATTGAGGAGGGGGCGTGGTTAACAGGTAAGGGCGGGTGGGAAGAGCACCCAGCTGTGGACCAGGTTTAACCACGAAGAGGCAGAGCCTCGGGGAAAGGAACGGGCTCGTTGCGCAGGTTACCGAGCTAGTGGGCAGGGGAGTGAAGCTGAGGGCCCACCACGGTCCGGCCGACTTTGGGGAGGGGACAGGTCTGGTGTGAGTCACCTTGTGCCTTCCTCCCCGGCCGGCTGCGGGACCGGCGATCAGACGGCGCGCGCAGACAATAGCACTCTGTCCGGCCGGCGGGCGCTCCGGCCCACAGCTCATCCCTATGCAGGGGCCGCCTCCCCCACACCTAAGGGCCGCTGCCCCTTTCAGGCGGTGGGGGCCGGGCGGCGGCGGAGGGGATTCTCACAGGCCGCGGGCATTTGCATAGCCGGCTCGCCGTCCGGAGACATTAGCTCGCATTGTTCCCGGCGGGTCCCGGCGGCGGCGGGCGCAGGGGCCGGGGCGCTGGGCGGCGGGCGGGCCCGGCTGCGGGCGGGCGGGCAGGCCAGACAAAGGAGAGGGGCGCAGACCGGGAGGCGGCGGGTGGGGAGATCCTCACGGTGGGAGAGAATATCGGGGTGAGGTGGGGGGTCGCGGCTGCCGGGTTTGTCTGCCCTGGGACGGCCACCACGCCCCGCTTCGGACACCCATGCCGTGTCTAATTCCTCCCCTCGCTGGGGTCGCTGCTCGCCGTGATGTGAATCCCAATTGGGGGCGGTGGGGGTGGGAACAGGTCTCAGCCTTTTCCCAGGCCGCAGAGCGCGGGTCCTCTAGAGGTCACGGGGGTAGCTCCTAGTTTCTGGCCAAGGGGGATCTGGCCACACAGGCACAGAAGCATCCTGAGGCCCCTGGGGGACCTTGGGTCTCCTATCCAGATGTCTAGGCAGGTGCTGTCACCCACACACATTTGTGCCAAGCCAGAACAGTGGCCACTTCCAGAAACGCCGCTCTTAATTGCCTCTGGCTCTGCCAGCTTCAACACTGACTGCCCTCAGTGCAGCCTGTCTCTCCCCTGGGAGATGAACAGGGGCCCAGTGTCTTGGTCCATCATTGTCCCCAAAGCTCAGACATTGGGCTGAACAGAGTTCATGGGTGGGCAAGTGTCCGACCACCCTGCACAGAGAGAAATGATGGCAGTGATCAAGGGGCCCTGAGGGCAGAGGCCTCATTGTCCTCGGGGGGTGAAGATGGAGCCCCCTTGGCCCCTGTCCCTGCCATCTTCTTGGCTTGCTCATTGTCACCCTGTTAACCCAGCTCGAATGAATGACCCACCATGTGGGGACCAACAGTGCTGAGCCAGAGACTACAGAGAAGACGACAGGTTGGTCCTGGTTCAGCCAAGGTCTCCAGGGCTACCTGTCTTTCCTGTGCCCTGAGCTCCCTGCCTGAAAGCAATGACAGGAAGATGGCCTCCGTACCCAGACCACTAGTGGAGTGATCTCTGGATGGCCCACCAGTGCTGGTCACTAGAGGCAAATTTGGGGAAGGGAGAGAAGGAAATGCAGAGTGAAGATCCAAGGGCCTGTTTAGGAGAGTTCAGCTGTGGACAGAGTCCCCTGAGCCATGGGCCAGAGCTCAGCAACGTCTCCCAGGCCTCAGAAGGCCTCATGGGAGTGACAGAGCTTGAAACTACCTGGGTACAAGAGATGCAGGGCCATCTCCTGTGGCGCAGCAGCCGCTCTGTTCATCCTTTCTCAGGGGTCTCTTGGTGGGCCATACTGGGACCTGTGGCCTTTTCTCTCTTGGAATCTGGACCAGTAACTGCCCTCCAGCAGACAGGGCTCAGTTGTCCCTTCCCTAGGAAGCCACCCTGGATTGAGATGAGAGCAGCGAAGGAGGAACCAGCAGTAGGAGGGAGAGGACCAGGTCAGGAAAATGTACGCGTCATCAGTAAATGAACACGTATAGCTTTCTCTTCCCAGAATGAGTTGGAGCAGGGAGGGATCTCATTCTACGCTTGAATCTTCCTTTGCCTGAAGTCTTTCAGATCTCTGAGGACTGCTTGGGGAGATTTGGGGCAAAGCAGGTCGGCAGGATTGGGAGCTAAGGCCTCAGACAGTGGAAGGGGGGCTGGGGCCTCAGCTCTCTCAAACTCCTTCCCTCCCAGCTGGGGCCGACAGGACCAGGAACTTCTTTGCAACGCCAGCAGTCATCCTGCCTCAGCACCAGAATGTCCCTGACATTCCTCCCTAGCTAGCACTGGGCAGGGAGGTGCAGAGGAAGGAGGGGGCTGAATGGGGGTGGGGTGGGGCACATAGTTGGGCTGTGCGTGGGCACGGATGGTTCCCATGCAGTGCTTCCCTCAGCTGCCCTCCTTGTTCCTCTTCCCTCTCTTCAACTCTGTGCTTGGCCTCTTTCTCCAACCAAATTCAGTCCTGACAACCACAGCGATGGCGGAGCCTAGTTGGGGCACCTTCTGCCCCTGTCCTAGGGCCAGGCCCCAGAAATCCCTCCACTGCCTCCTTGGGTTCCTAGGTCCGAGTGGGTCTTAGTCTTGGGGGAGAGAAGTCTGTAGTCATGCTCAACTCCTGCCAGAAGCCTTGGGGAAGGGCAGGAGAGAGCAGAGAGGGGTCCCAGTACTTCAGTGTTGAGAAGGGAGCTCCCATCTACTGGAGGGGTAGATTCTCTGTTTGGATAAGATCTGAAAGCCCTAGCGCCCACCTGACATATAGTGGGGACTGGGAGCTAAGAAAAGGTGTGTCATGAATGTTGAGGGCCAGAATGGAAGCAGACAGGAAGGCAGTTAGGCTATAGGAAGGACTTCCATTCTTGATAGAAGATGGAGGAGCAGGAAAGCTGCATTTTCCTCTGCTGGGTCTGGAGTGCCCTCTGGTGGTCAGATGACTTGAGGTGGTCAGAGGCCCTGGACCTGTCTCCCCATCCTTCTTAGAGGCGACTCTCATGGGTTCCTCAACTCCTCAAACGGAACAGACACATCAGGTGGTGTCTGGCTGCTTCCAGCTTCTGAGAAGTTACTGGCAAAGAACTCCTTATTCTTCTCTTAGGCCCTGAGGCTGCCTCCTTCCTACTCTGCTCCAAAGCCTCCCAAGTTGAGGGTCAAAGTGGCAGCAGTTCTGGAATATAAGAACTCTCCAGCAGCCCGAGCTATCCTATAACAGACACAAGCTTTCTGAGAGGGAGTGAGCTCCCTGTCTCATCAGGCAAGCAAGCCCAGGCTGGGTACCCACCTGGTAGAACACAGCATCCTAGAGGAGTTCCACGGACCCAGGGAGGTAGATGTTTCCCACTCCAAGGTTCTAACACTGTGAGTTAGAGGGTAAAAGAAACTTCCCAAATTCCCAGTGCACAGAAAAAGGAGTCAGAGTCCTTGATGACGATGGTGTTTATCACCCTCGGAGAGCCAGGCCCTGGCTCACACTGTTTAACTGTGTGATGTTGGACCGGTGGGTCAGCAGCCCCTTGGTGCCTCACTTGCAGGTTGTGGGGTGGAGGCTGCTGGGGGTTCCTCCCCCAACATGACCAGTTACAGCCCTGCTCCTCCACCAACCCCCAGGCCTTCTACAGCCCTTCCCCTAGGGCTGCCTATGGAAAGGAGCCTCCTCTAGCTTGTGACCTTTCCTGCAGTAGGAAGGGTGGGAACTACAAATAACTTCCCAGTCGTAGTCAGTCGTTGTCTTCTAAACGGAGAGTGTCCTCTCAAAGGAAGCAAGTTAGGCCTGAGTGTCTCGTTCCTCCTGCCTCAGAGGCTCCTGGGCTTTATCCTCATGCTCCCCAGGTACCTGGAGGGCAGGGGTTGGGGAGCAAGTGAAGGGGTAACTCCAGGTGGCTGGATGCCACAGCTCAGGGGTATACTCCAGAGGAGAGTGAGGAGGCAAGGAAGAAAAGAGGCAGGCTGGATCAGAGGGGGTGAGGCAGGGGAGGGTGACAGGACCCTGTGGGCCTGAGGGGCTGCCGCTCAGTCTTACCTCCCAGTAAATCTGGTCCTCATAACACTGGGAGTCTGGGGGAGCATCCAGGAAGGGCAGCTTCAGTAGGAGCCCTGGTGGAGGCGGGGGAAGGATGTGTGAGGCTTTTTGCTATCCCCATGGCAGAGGTCGCCACCCAGTGCCACAAGACACAGAGGGGCTGAGCTGGGAGACCTGGGGTCAGCATGGTGCCTAGCCCAGGCAAGTCACAGCTGTATTTGTCGAACACCTACTGCATGTCAGGCCCCGTGGAAAGGGTTTGACAAGCATTGCCTTCCTGAACAATCATAGCGATCCCGCAGATGAATGTGATCCCTATATGACAGAGAAGGAGCTAAGATTCAGAGAAGCTAAGTGACTCACTTAAGTTTCGCACAGTTGGTCACAAACCAGATAGTGACTGTCATGAGCCACAGCTGCTGAGCTTTCTGCAGCCTCCCAGCCAGGAGGGCGCAGAAAGTGTTGACTAAACACGTAATTAGATGAATGAATGAATTGAACCTTGTCTGAGAAGGAAAATCTTGAGTTGAGAGCCAGGAGGGTGAAGATATTGAATCACAGGTTTTATTTTGAAGGCCAAGAGGACTAAGGCCAGAAATCAGGAAGGACTGTCTGACCCTGCGTCACTGGGCAGTCGGCCTCTGTGGAAAGTTTTTGTGCTGCAGTCTAGTGGTGAGCCAAACCAATTTCTGGGCTCCCCGTCCCTGCCCTGGACCAAGATAGATAGCTCAGCAGCCCTTTCGGGACCTCAGCCTAAGGCTGGACTGCCCTGTAGTGGGTAGAGGAACCCAACAGTCCATAGCTCCTGCTCTGCCTTCCCTTGGCACCAAGAAGAAGCATGTGCCCACTTGCTCCTCCTGACCTAGAGGAGGTTACCCCTCAACTCTATAACCCGCCCTGCATTTGGCACAAAGCAGGCACTCAATAAATATGAGTAAATGAATGTCAGGGGGATGAGATCCAATGGCCCTTCCTCCAGAGAACTGCCTTTCTCTGCCTTCTGCCCTCCCTGGAGCTCCTGCCAACCCCCCATCCCCAGACAAGGTCACTCACCTCCAAGGCCGCCACCCACAGAAGCAAACGTCAGTGTGACAAACAAGCCAAAGAGCTGGTACATGGCCTGAGATGTGGCAGTGCGCTGGCCCTCCGCTATGAGTGGAAACACGCTGTGGAGGCTGCAGGGAGAGGTTGTGGGGAGACAGGGTTGGTCAGTGCGTCATGGCATGGCGTTGTGCAAAGGCCAAAGGGCCTCAGGAGCTTTTCAGGCTGAGTCTCCTCTCCGGGAGCCTGACACACCCTCCCACCCTTGGGTGATAGCAGATACCTACACACCTCTCGAGACTCAGTGTGAGGGTCACTTTTGCCTGCCCTCCCCCTTGAGCCCTGATGTGTAAAAATCACTCCTAAGGGTCATTATCTCTTACTGACCCTTTAGTAACACTACTGAAATCATTTGTTCAATGATCTGCTAAACCTGACTGAGGACCAGGAAGGCAATCCCCTCATTGGTCTTGCTCACTCTACTTTCCTCAGCTCCCAAAATGTGGATGAATAAGTGAAAATACACACTGCTTTTTTTTTTGTCTGTGCACAAAGTGGGGAAAGAGTGAGGGAGGTCATTTCAGGGGGATGATGACTTCAGTGTGGATTGATGGAGGGGAACTCACCCATTTCCATAAGCTTCATGGGTGGCCAGCCCGGCCACGAGGACCCCCAGTAGGGCTCCCAGGACGCCAGGCATCCCATGAAGATTATGAACGCCACATGTGTCTTGAACTTTGAATTTTGACTCAAGGGTGGGCTGGAGGACAGGACACCAATAATGAGTCTCATGTGCCCCTCCTGCCCCTGTTGGGACCCCTGTTCTGCCCAGGGTTGGAGAGGCATCTGTACCGTGAAGAACTTGTACCCCAGGGTGGAGACAATTCCAGCCAGGAATCCAGCTGCTAGAGCCCCGAAGGGTGTCAGCATCATTTCACTTGTTGTCCCCACTACAACCCCTCCAGCCAGGGCAGCATTCTGGACGTGGACCTAGGGGAGCAGTGAAGGGCAAGGCATTAGGGGCCCCTTCAAATCATCAGCCCAGAGCCAGTCCAGGCCCATCCAGCACGGCGGCGCCTACTGTTTCTGGAAGCCCCCCCACCATTCAACCTCTGACTTTCCTGCTACTGTATCATTATCTTGCACTCTGACCCCACCCCTTCCAGGGCAGCTGGAACGCCGTGTGCCTGTGCCCTTACCTGTTCCCCCGGAGAACTGGACTTGCAGGGTGTCAGACCTCTCCTCCCCCTCCCAGTTCTCCCAGGGCTTCCTCCCCATACCATGTCCAGCCGCCTATTGTCCCCGACAAGGGATGACAGGGCGAAGGTGCTGAGGGTGCTCGCGGTCAAGGAGTAGTAAGTGTTGAGGACTGTCCGATGCTGCCCATCCCCCAGCGTGGTGGGTGCAGAGTTGAAACTAGGCCAGAAGATCCACAGGAAGATGGTCCCTAAGTGGTGGGCAGGCAGGCAGAGTAAGGAGAAGTAAATGGCTCCCCACAAGGCTCAAGCTGTGTAACTGCAGGTAAGTCACCTCCTCTCAGCAGCCTCAGTTTCCCCACCTGTAAAGCAGCAATAATAATACCTGCCTCACAGAGTGAGGACTAAATGAGGTGGCACCCTGAGGTGCGCAGTCCATGGTCCAGGAGGCACTAAAGGCTCCGCAAACAGTAGCTATGGAAGCGTTCTGCCACAAAAGGGAGCACTTGATTGAAAACCACAGAGGGTTGAGATTTGTTTTTTGAGTATCCGGAAAGAAAAGAAAAAAAGACAAAGTGTACTACATTTCAGTCACTGACTGAGCTGCACGTCAGGAAAATCATTTGTTTTGTGACCTCGATGACCTGTTCGAGAGGGCGGACCCTGCGGTGTGCAGCAGAGGCTTCCGTCTGCTGAGCGCAGGCGGCCCGGGCCTGTGCACTCCGGGGTCAGGGCTGGAGCTCCATCGTCCTGCCTGCCCACGTCAGGGGTTCCCAGGTTGGTAGGTTGTGGAGGGAGAAGGAGGAGGAGCCAAGGGACAAAGTGAGGGAAGGCTGGGACTCTTTAGGGGTTAGCACGGCCAGGAGGGCAGAGGGACTGCCATGTAACTTCTCCCTGCAGCCCCGCAGTCTGCGGGAAACCCACCACACTCACACAGGGGACGGTTTGGGGGGTACTCAAGGAAAGGTCAGGTGTCCTGTCTAGAAGGGGCTGGGAGGCAAAGGAGAGCTGAGAATGGAGGCTTCTGGGCGTGGAAATCTTAGGGAAGCCTTTGGACTTCAAGCCAAACTTATCTGGGTCTCAAAGGACAAGGAGGCCTCAGCTGCCCCAGGGTTACACATACTCTACTTCACAATAACCCTGGAGCAAGAAATACAAAACCGGCCCCTCATTTTAGGGTAAGAGTAAGCACTTCAGTCACTTTCAATACTACCCACAAAAATAAATAAATTAATTGACTTCCTTTCCTGGCTCGTGTATGATGAAGGTATAGAGCGAAGCAGAGGTCAGGGTGGAAGAAACAGGTGGTGGTGACTGGTATTCACAGGTGAGAGGCCGCTGCTCCTGGGGGTGACCCATGACTTCCCACCCCACAACCGCAGGGCAGGGGCTTCTGAGAAAAGCTTCTGGGAGGGACTGCCCTTAGGAGCTGGGAAGAAGCACTAGGGACAGGCCTGGGGTTGAGATGGGAAAAGCCCAGTGGGAGGGAGATGGAGGGGGGAGGGAGGGCAAAGGGCCGCACACCAGGCTCATGGGTCCAGTTTCTAACTTGTGGGTGGTGGGCCCTCAAGGGTTTTAAGAATGGCTTGGTACCAACATTTTTGAAAGGCCCCTGGGAATGGGTCACAGGGCCTGTGTATACCCCAGGGCTGAGTCCTAACAACTGTTCAAACTATTGAGAAGGAAGAACACAGGTCCCCGGACTTGACAGAAGAATCCAAGTAGGAAGGGAGTTCTCAGCCAGAACCCCAAAGACTATAAGCAGCACCCTGAGACCTTGCCTGGAAATGGTCCTCTCTGGCCCAGATCAGGGGTGCCTGGAACTGGCTCCTACCCCACCGCACCTTGGCAGGCCTCACCAATCATAGCAAAGAGGTCCGAATGGTAGATGGAGCTCTGGCGGTACTTGCTCTTCTCCAGCTGGGGCCTATAGAGGACCCGTGAGAGGGCCAGCCCGAAGTAGGCACCAAAGGTGTGGATGGTCATGGAGCCTCCTGCATCCTTTACCTGAGGGGGCAGAGCTGAGGTGAAGGGGAAGCCCTGACCAACCCCACCCCCCCCACCCCCGCCAGCCCCCATCAGCCCCTCCTCCTCAGAGCCTGGCTCTGGCCTCCCCCAGCTCTTGCTCCATCCCCGTTCAGACTCACCCCCAGGAGACTAAGGAGCACAAACTCGTTGATGCCAAACAGTGCCACCTCCAACAGGGCCATGAGCAGCAGCTGGGCTGGCCCAGTCTTGCCCAGTACAGCACCAAACGAGATAAGCACAGCACCAGCGCAGAAGTCAGCATTGATCATGCTGGAAGGTTGGGAGGGTGAGGGTGAGAGGGGGAGTCCTGGGGGAAGCAGCTCAGGGGAGAAGGAAATGAGCCTGCTAAGTTCTTCCCTGGTAGGTGGGAAGGGATCACCTTGCCTCTCTGTGGGTAAGGAAACCCAGTCCCAGGGCGGTAGGTTCTGGGACTCAGTGAACAGAGCCAACAGGTGGGGGAACCAGATCTTGAACTAGGAGTTCTTCTGAACCCTGTCCTTTTCCACGAAGTTCTCTATCCTCCCAACAGCTCTTGGGTAATGAGGGGCCTAAAAAAATGGGGCAGTATGGCTGGGTGTGTGGATCAAGGTTGGGGAAAGAAATCAGGCAACAGGCAGGACACCTAAGAGAAATCAACTGATGGGTCAGAACCCTGTGTCATAAAGCAACTTGAAGGACAGGTCTTAAGCTGGGTCCTGTGGGCAGGTGCCTCCCAGGCAAACCCGGGGAGAGCAGGGAAGGCAGCTGCTGCCCACCTCTCCACGCCAACGTGGATGTGGCTGCCATGGAAGGAGTGCAGGAAGCCCTGGATGAGCGTGGACCATTGCAGGGCAAAGGCAGCCAGGAGGAAGGTGAAGCCCACGCTGCTGAAGCCGTAACGCTGCAGGAAGGCCATGAGGAAGCCGAAGCCCACGAACACCATGGTGTGCACGTCCTGGAAGCCTGAAGGGGCATTTGGGGCTGCTCTGGACACAACGCACAAACCCAGCAGCCATCCTGCTGGGGCCCCAAGTTCTTGAGGCTGGAGCTGAGCTATCAAACTCCCCAGGCATGTTGGGGCCTCCCAGCCTGGGCCACCTGTGCCTAGCTGGCCAACTTGAAGCAGTGGGAACCAGACCATTCCTGATGTCTCCATGTCAGAGCAAGGAACTAGAGCCTTTTTCTGCTCTCTTCTCTGTACTCCTATTTGCCCTATCTCTGGGCTCTTACAACCACCTGCCAAAAAAGTCCAACCTGTGTCTCTCCTGTAATCCCTGCCCCACGATGCTCAAAATTCTCTTCCCCTTCAGGCTTCTCTTCAATTTTCCCTTTCTACTGGTAAGTTCTTCTTGATGTCTAACCACCATCCCTCATACTGCAGAACCTATACCTCTCCATTTTGAGAATTTTAAATTAAAAAAAAAATCACAAAATAGCTTTAAATTATTAACAAAGATTACCTCAGGGCAAAGAAAATGAAAGGAGAGGCGGGGATGCTAGCACCCAACTCCAGTGCAAATGATGCCCCCTGGGCTTATGCAACATGGTGTCCCTGGGAAGGAGATTTCACTTTTTAGTTTGTTTCTTTCTATAGTTTGAATTTTTTATGTTTCTAAATTAATTACTTGATTTTTTTTTTTTTTACTTTCAATGGGGTTTCTGGGCACGGAGATTTGGGGCCTTTTCTGTTTGCTTTCTATTCTGCACCTCTAGGTATAAAAAAACTAAGCTACCCTGGCTAGTGTGGCTCAGTGGATTGAGTGCCGGCCTGCAAACCAAAGGGTCACTGGTTCGATTCCCAGTCAGGGCACATGCCTGGGTTGCAGGCCAGGTCCCCAGTAGGGGGCGTGAGAGGCAACCACACATTGATGTTCCTCTCCCTCTCTTTCTCCCTCCTTTCCCCTGTCTATAAATAAATAAATAAATAAATAAATCAAACTAAGCCAATAGAAGTAATATACAGTAACAATGACAATAAGATAAACACAAATAATTTGCTGGAGTATTAGTTCTGTGCCCCTCCCCCATCTACTTGTAAACAGGGTTTGAAACATAACCCAGTGTGATATTCGGCATGCATGTGGGCCTGTTTCCTTTGCCTTGGGTCTGTGACACAGTAACGCCATGCTCTGTATTTTTGGCTTTAATTGAAAACACTACAGCAAGAGTATTTATTATAAGTAAGTTATTGAGAAATAGGGTCAGCCAGGACCCTAAACTTCCCCTTTATAGCTCCACACGAGAAACTTTTCTTAGAACGAAATGCTAGGAAATGTCACTTTTCATGAGGAACCAGTCTGCTTTCCTGTATTCATGTGACAGATGTTTACAGGAGCATCGGGCTCCAGGAACGTAGCTGTCATCAAGCAGCCACAGTCCCTGAGCTCACAGGCATGGAAGACAGACATCAAAACTCAAAGCATTGTACAGCCAGTATGAAAAGCAGTATGGAGCTTCCTCAAAAAATCAAAAATAGAACTACCTTATGAACCAGCAATTCCACTACATGGTATTTACCTGAAAAAATCCAAAACACTAATTTGAAGACATATTCATCACTATGTTCATTGCAGTGTTATTTATAATGGCCAAGATATGGAAACAACCTAAGTACCCATCAATAGATTGGATAAAGAGGTGGTACATATGTACAATGGAATATTACACAGCCATAAAAAGAATGAAATTTTATCACTTCAACAGCATAGATGAACCTTGAGGGTATTATGCTAAGTGAAATAA